>VZRO01001248.1:223353-412267 GCA_013397915.1 Daphoenositta chrysoptera
GAGGGGGGTGCTGGCGGCGGGGCCGCCAATCCGCGCGGGGCCGGCCCTGTGACTGGCGGCGGCGGGCGGGGGGGCGAGCCCGGATCGCTCGCTCAGCCTTCCCCCGAGAGTTTCCTCGCGGGGGCGGCCGGGGCTGCCTCTCCCCTCGGCGCTGCCGGCGTTTCCCCCCACGGGGCTGCTGCCGAGCAGTGGGCCGGGGAAGGCGGCGGCGGCAGCAGCAGCAGAGAGCGAGGGAAGCAGCCACATGAATCAGTTTCTCTCTGTATCCGGCTCCGGGCAGAGGCGGCGACCATAGCGGGGAGGAGGGGAGAGGGGAAAAGCGGCTCCTGCAGCAGCGGCAGCCGGGGGCTCCGCTCGCCGCCGAGGTGGGTAGCGGGGCCGCAGCCTGCGGGAGGGGGGCGGCTGCGGGCGGGGTGCCGCGGCGGGCCGGGGGTTCCTCTGCTCCGGCCGGGCTGTCTCCGCTCTGGGGCGGCTGCACGTCGGCAGGCAGCGGGAAGGGAGAAAAGTTGCCGAGGGCGCCCGGGGGCTGCCCCGCGGGGCGGCGGCGGCGGCGACCCTGCTCGTGTTCCGCCGCTTCTCGGCGCCGCTCGCGGCCGGAGAGGGGCTGCGGCTGATCGTCCCCACCGTGCGTGGGACGGGCTTTCCCCCGGGCCGGGGCCGGAGGCTTTGGGGCGTGTTGTTCTGCAAGTTCTCTTTTCGCTCCCGCTTCGTTGCTTCAGCGATTGTGGGTGTCGCTGTGTCAGGGTGAGAAAATACCGCCATCAACGCCTCTCGTTTTTCCCGGCTGAGCAGCCCCAAAAGCGCAGTTCCTCCGGTGCCCTCCCGCCTCCCCCGCCCCGTGGCGGCCGGGGCGGGCCGGTCCCTGTCCCCGTCCCCGCGGCGGGGCTGCGCTCTGCGCGCTCGGTGTCCCCGGCGGGGACCCCGGGCAGCCCCTCTCCTCCCACGCGTGTCCGTGCGTGGGCGCAGGGCAGCGCGCGGCGGTGCGACGCTCCCCCGCCTCGAGTGAGGACGGGCTGTCACGTTTCGTCTCCTTTTCCCTCCCCAGGTGCTGCGGGACTGGTGCTCGCCGAGCCGCCACCGACACGTTTCGTCCGTCCCCCTTCCCCTGTTGGAGCTACGCGGCCTCGGCTGCCAAATGCGCGGGGGGGAGAGACTTTGGCTCAAAATCCCCCGATCGTAAATAGAGAGAAAGCGGAAGGAGAGCCACCGCCGAGCGGCCGCGGGAGGAGGGGAGGGGGGCAGCGGTGGTGCTTCTGCCGTAGCCGGGGAGGCTGATGGCGGAGTTTGGCAGCGGTGGCGGCACCGGCGGCGGGGGGCTGCCCTCCTCCCCGGGGCCGGTCCAAGGAAAGGTGGCCTTCAAGGCAGGAGATGGGGAAGGAGGAGGAGGCGGCGGCGGCGGGAGATCCCGCTTTGACAGTGCGGGCAGCCGGGTCTCCAACGGGGACTGTGCCCAGCCGGGAGCCGGTGAGGAGCTGGGATCAGCTGCTCCTGCAAGCCCGGAGAGCAGCAGCAAAGAAAAAGGATTTTCCACCAGTCAACAACGAGAAGGCAAACCCGGCATCCCCCGGAGGAGCAGCATAATTAAGGTAAGAGCTCTTGCTCCTCCCCATCGGGGTCTTTTTCTCTGTGACAGAGGCAGGGAGATGCGGGCGATACATTGGGCTCACAGAGCCTTGGCTGTAGATGAAAGGACAGGCGGCTTTTTTCTTTCTCTTTTTGTCCTCCCCCCTGTGGTGTGGGGACTTGATTTTTCCTTTGTCAGAAGTGGACAACAGTGAGAGGGTGGCTTTGTATACGTCCACGCTTGGGGGTAGCAGGGCGTCATGTTTTGAGGTTTATTAAAGCAGAAGGCTCTAACTCCTGTTAGGGAAGGCGAGAGAAACTAGCTGGCTTGTGACAAGACAACATGGGCACCAGCCTGGCAGGGAAGGACATGAATTGTACAGTGTGCTTGTTATTTGGGATGCACCTGTGCAGAGCAATTTTGTGGCTCCATTGGCTTGTGTGTGTGACAGGCACACAGCAGGTGATGAGAGATTCGGGATCTCATTGGGCTGGGGGTGGGAGAAGGTATAATAGGGAACATTTTTCTTGTTAAAAATGACAGCTCGTTTAGCAGTAGGCTGAGTTGTACTTCACCTATAGGAACATCTTTATACTTGGCTCTGCATATTCTGAACGCCTATATTTCAGCTTGAAAAGTAGGGGGAGCATCAGTGGTAGAATGTAGCTTGGGCAAAAAGGAATGGGATTTTTTTTTTTAATACAGTTGTTTCTATAAATACAGTTGTTTTGGTTTCTTAAATCCACGGTTCCTGAGATATGTGTTGGGTTAGCTTTCTCAACTCCAGGGAAAAGGTTGAGAGAACATAGAGAAATTGCTCCAATGGTGTAACAGCTGTGTTAGCTGTGAAATGAAGCACAACTTCAAGTACTTAAGATCTGAGTTTAATCAAGATCATCTAGATCTAAATTAAGCTAGATGTGTTGTCTTCCTAGACATTTATATGCTTCCAAAATCAGCTGTGCTGGGCTGACCTTGGCTGGATGCCAGACACCCACCAAAGCCGCTCTTATCACTCCCCTCCTCAGCTGGACAGGGAAGAGAAGACAGAACAAAAGGCTGAAAGACTCGTGAGTTGAGATAAGGACAGGGAGCGATCACTCAGAAATTACTCTCATGGATAAAACATACTTGACTTGGGGAAATTAATTTATTACCAATCAAATCAGTATAGGATAATAAGAAATAAAACCAAATCTTAAAAAGATCTTGCTTCCATTCCATCCCTCTCCAGTGGTGCAGGGGGATGTGGAATGGGGGTTGTGGTTTCTGCTGGGATTCTGGTCAGTTTTTGCTGTTCCTTCCTCCTCTTGTGGGGAGGACTCCTCACACTTTTACCCTACTCCAGCATGGGGTCCTCTCCCATGGGAGGGACCATGAACTTCTCCAACCTGAGTCTTACCCACAGGGTGCAGTTCTTCATGAACTGCTCCAGCGTGGTTCTCCCATGGGGTCACAAGTCCTGCCAGCAAACCTGCTCCAGCCTAGGCTTCCCTTTGTCCATAGGTCCTGCCAGGAGCCTTTTCCAGCATGGGCTTCCCACACTGTCACAGCCTTCTTCCGTCATCCAGCTCCTCTGCCGTGGAGTCCTCCATGGGCTGTAGGGGGACAGCCTGTCTCAGCATGGTCTTCTCTGTGGGCTGCAGGGAGATCTCAGCTCTGGCACCTGGAGCACCTCCTCCCACTCCTTCACTGACCTTGGTGTCTGCAGTGTTGTTTCACTTGTCTATTGTCCCCCCCCTCTCTCTGTCTGCAGTTGCTTCTGATCAGTTTTTTTCCCTACCCTGCTAAGTCTGTTATCCCAGAGGCACTGCCGCAGTCACTGGTGGGGTCGGCTTGGCCATCTTGGAGCTGGCTGGCATTGGCTGTGTCGGTCATAGGTGAAGCTACTGGCACCTTCCCACAGAAGCCATCCCCTTATCTTTGTTGTTTTGCTGGTTGGATGATAGAAAAATCTGTAAAATATCAAGACCAGAAGTGTATTGGAAGTTGTGTTACTGTCTCCTGGACCTTGCCGTAAAAACCAAGGGGAGAGCAAGGGCAGAGAGCAGTGGAACACATTTGACAGGCTGTACCCACCCTTCCTGTTTGAGCAGTGATGCTGGGCGTGTACGTGTGTATGTGTGTGTGCTAAAGAAATTATAACAATGGACAAGGGGCAGCTGAGCTTGGTATTGCAATAACTTCATATTTGCTGGATATGCCTGTGATTTTTTTTTTTACAGGTCTGATATTTCTGAATGCTTTTTTGTTTCTTCTGTGGTAGCCCAAGAAAGACAGTAGTGTTGTTTGCAGTGTGTACCATGCTGTTGTACTACTTTGTAGTGTATGATTTAATTATACAGCAACCTTCTGCCTCTCTGGGGACCAAACAAGGTCACAGTACCTAGGGATTTGTGATATATTAAGATCAAGAAGCATGAGATAAGGAAACAGGTTTTGAATTACATTTCATGGATACCCGAGTCAAGGTTCTTAGTTTCTACAGAAATGGTAACACTTTGGAATACAAAATTACTCAACTCTCTGCTATTATTGCTGCTGAATACCGTTTTGCAGATGTGAACAGTAATCTGTGCAGCAGCCAAGAACTGATTACTAAAACTTTGTGTTATCATTTGAATAATTATCTCGAGTGGAAAAGTGTGACAACACTGCATTTAAAGTTATGTGGTCCATATTCATTTTAGATATGACTATTTTAATACTTTCGGGAAAAATCACTTGTCTAAATATATTCTGAGTATTATTCTGCCTGCTTAGTTCAGCAGTTCAGGTGGTTTGAGTCCGGATGTGTTGGTGCCTGGTTTTCACTATGAGACCTTTTGGAACATCTGGCATGTGTAGTAAACCTTGAGATGCTTCTTGCCTGCTCTTGCAGAGCAAAAGTCTGTAAAGAGTGGAAAAAGTAAGATGTAGTATGTTTTTGGAAAGTGTTCCTGGAGTTTTAATAGCTTATATCAGTAAAACTGCTCTTAAAGAAGATGCAAAGTAACCTCAGGGAACAGGTCTGTTCCATGCAGATGTAGATTTCATACATTCATGCAAAGCATGACACTGTAGTTGATCTGTAAAATGTACCTTTATGGAATATCTAATATTTAAATGTTGTGTCTGCCAATTACTGTGTAGGCGTTTGGGTCACAAACGGAAAATTGACATTTGAATTATAGTTCTAGTTCAGATTAAATCCTTTAGAATCACATGTTTGTGCATGAAAATCAGGAGCACAGATCCGTATTTTATTTTGGTTTCAGTCTGTGCTTCCATTGGCTGTCTATTTTCATAACTCTGAGAAGAGCAGTTGCTGCCTTTTTTCCCTTTCCTTTCTTACTTGCAGTCTCTGTTCCCTTTTTCCAGTAGCTCCACATTTTTTCTGTCTTACTTATTTTGTGCACCTGCTAATTTTGACTTTTTCTTTCTTGTTTGTTATAAGGTGATGTACTCCTTGAGTCTGAAGTGTCACCTAGGATGATGACAGGTGGTACAGCTGCTATTACTGGAAAAAGTAACACAGACTTTATACATAGTAGTTTACTTGGCCTTTCACTCTCATGTATCAGCTGTGTTTAGACTGAAAGGATTAAAGACTGTACCCTTCATATGTAGCAATTCTTATGGAATAGCCTATTTTATTGTTTGCCTTTGTTGAACCAAATATGAGGGCTAAAGACTACGTACATGGGTTTATAGAGAGTTTTTAACTTTCTATTTCTTATTCTCTGTATTTATGAGATTCTGATTTTTCAAGAGGCAATAGTGATGATGCATTGTGCATCCATGGGATTTAGGCTCTTGGATACCCGATTTGTGTACTGATTTATGTGCCACTTGTTTGTATGTAGTGGGTTTTGGGGTGAATGTTTTGTTTTTCCATAATATTTTCCTTGGTGCAGCTAGCTGTGGTTTCCTATAATGTAATTTCCTACAACATTTCCTATAATATTCTGTGAAACGAATTTACATCTTGCAGTTCAAAGTGGATTTAAGCATCCTGTGAACTTTTCTTAGCTGCTCTGACAGTTGGCAGTGAGCTTGCTTTATTTTTGTGTGAGGTTCCTCCACGCCTTTCTGAAAGAGACTTTGAGGTGGTAGGCGTTTGAGAATCTTTAAGGCAGCAAGTGACTTGTGGTGTATGGGTATGTTTCCTCTGAGCTGCTTGCTTCCAGGGACATCCAATAAATGCTTACAGAACGTCATGGTTTCCCAAAGCTATAGACCTAGACAGAAAGAGGTCCAGGGGGATAAATATGTCTTTATTAGGAGACAGGTTGCGGTAATAAAATGAGAAGAGATACACTTAGGAGAGACTGCAGTTATTTAGGAAGGCAGCAGTGAGAAACACGTGGAGAAAGGTGGATTTAGCATTCTGTGAGCAGGAGTGTTTTTTACCAACATGTGTGTGGAAGCAAAGTCCAGGGTGTTTTTTTGCATATACCAATACTAATCTCAGTGTCAAAAAATTTCTTGACTGATAACTTGAACAAATTTGTATCGTCCTTTTTTCTTCTAAACTCAAGCTCTGTAAAGTCATGCACTTGCTGAGTATTGTCAACTCCTAAGATTCAAAGTCTGTGAGAAGAGAGGAACCAAATTTAGCAGGTAGATCCTCTAGGGTATAATTTTCAGCAGAGCTTTGCTTTTGAAACTAAACATACCTGTTTCTTTCTATAATGGAGGATTTAGACAGCATATGCATCAAGATTTTCTGTTTTCTTGTTGGAATGCCAGTATAATGTTGCTATCTTGTTCAATTTTCTGTGATCTCTAGTTCATGCTGTCATACCCATTTGTATCAGGTGTACAAAATATGAAATATGGAGAATGTTGGGCAGTGTTTTCTACAACTATGATAGTTTTAAAGGCTTTAATATAAACCCTTTTGCCTTCATGGTAAACTCTAAAGTAGCATTTTCACTGGATTTAGGTTCTCTGCAGTCCCAAATTATCTTAGCCACAATGTTTACAAGTCTTCATGGAGGCCCAGGAATAGGTCATACATACTTGGCTTCCACCTTAAAGAATATCAAGGAATTAGGTTGCTGGACTCAGTTTAAAGTATATAAAATTACCTAATATTCAGTCATTTTTCATAATGCAAAAAAACCTGTGTAACGATGCAGGTAAACTTGATTAAGCAGTCTTTGGCTCAAAGATGCTAAGGTTCCTTAAGTTCAAAGAAAACAGCCATGGAGAGGAAAGGAGAAAACTAACATGTGTTTGGTTTACTCATGCCCTTCCCCTTGGAAATAAAATGCTACAATATCAGCTGAATTCCTCCTGGTTACAGAAGATCTGTGGAAGAAGGATGTGGACGTCCTGGCAGTAAAAGATATTTTGCCCAGAGCACATGTCCTAATTGACACCAAAACTGACAGCACAAAAAAAGCATATATTTAGGGAAGAAGGCTGTGATAGTTGAGCTCCCCATCTAACCTTGGACAGCCATTCAACTATACAGCCAAAGTGTAGGTTTTTCTGAGAGGCTGTTTTTGGATTTTTTTTGTTTGTTTCCTAGTTTTTTCTTGTTGTTTGAATGCAGATCTGCCTTATCTCTTTGGTTTGTCAGTATGAGAGACCTAAATAGCTAACTGCAGCCCCATGAATCCTGGAGCTTTCTTTTAAAGGATGCTGTCCGTGTGATTTTTTGGACTCTCAGCTAAATTATAGAAGGTTACCAGCACCTATTCATATTTGTATTCCTTCTCCATCCTCTACTGCTGATTGTGTACTGGCTTCCTAATTTTTGAAAAATAAAATATTTTAAAAAGAATACTTAACACCATAAAAATCCTATCTTCTGTGATACAAAAGCTGTATACCTTAGGTATTTGCATAGAGTATCATATGTATACATTAGACCTATGTATCAGGCAGTTTGCTACTTGTTGATGTTGACGCTGTATGCCACAGCTGCTGAGTGGGGAGGTTGTGCATTGCATTTAGTATGTGTTTTTATTTGCATGAGTAATTTCTGTAGACGGCAGTAATCGAAATTTTATTTGAAGATCTGTAACACACCAAAAAGAAATCGTTTGGAGAAATGTGTACATGAGGATACTGTCTTTTCGTGGTTTAGTTAGCTTACGTACTGTAGCCCACGAAGAGAAGTATTTTTTTCCAAAAGCTGACTTGGATAGGGAGATTATTTTGGATGAATTTAGCTTCTCTGACTTCTCTTCTGGAAGAGCTTATCTGTCTATTTCTCTTGACTGAGTAAAGAGCTTGGCTAGTGTGAATAATAGCAACTCCTTCACCCCCTCCGCTCTCAAAACCTTAGCTATTCACAAAACACGTTCAGTCTGTTCAGTGGTGAAAAATTAATTAATGGGATTAAAAATCATTATGAATACCTGATGAGATTTTTACTTATGGCTATTATCAGGCCTAATCAGTGACATGGCTGGTTTAGCCTATTTTTAAACTAGGAATTCGAGCAGTGGTGTCCTGCCCATGGCTCACAAATAATACACTGCTCCCATGATTGGATTGCATTCGTGGAAGATTAAAAGAATTTAAACAGAGAATGACAGGACAAGTTAATTGTGTAGTTTCTCAGCCTTTGCTGGTCCATGGGTGATATTGCCATCAATCCTTGTATTATTTGCACTGACTCTATTAGGAAAAAACGCCTATATGAAATTTGCCAATTGTCAATCTCTAAGGGCAAATGAAGTTGGAACACATATTACAGTATTAGTGCGTGGATTCTAAATTATTTATCTTTTCACAGAAATGTGGGATTGTGTTCAAAATTTAGAAGTCTAAATAGAAACAGACTAGCAGGTAGATTTTGGGGGAGGAAAGGTGTATAGTAATTTATGTGTAACATTAACGGAGAAGAGGAAATCATAAAAATGTGATAAAAATCAGCAATGTATATATATTGAAGAATGTTTAAAAATAGGGCTGGAAGAGACCTCAAGAGGTCAGTCTACTCTGCTCCACCGCTCTGCTACAGGATCAACTGTTAATAAATTTCAGTATGATGCTTTTTGTCTTTTAGTGACCTTTTGTTTGTGATCCTTCTGTGCAGGCTACTGCCTGATTGTTCCCCTTTGTAATGGGCAAAAGCAATCATCTGCAAAAAGCTTGTACTTGTCCTACTAACTGCATTCTAAATATTTCAGATTGTATCTTTAATTTGTCAGGTTCTTTCTGATTTTAACTTACATTCATGCAGCTCTTCCACCTTCAGGTAAACATCCTGGTTTAACTATGGTCTCATTTTATCATATGTGGTACGTGGGTTTTATTTTGGGGGGGGGGGATGTTTGTTAAGTAGATTGTTGTAGATTTTGGTACAAGATCAAATTATACATTCCATAGTTAAAATAAAAATTGGTTATTTGTGTTCTTCACCACCTGTAAACTGAGCAATATGATGTTGCAGAATCTATTTCAAAAATACAATTATGAGAAAATACTCTTCCTTCTAAATATATTAAAATAATAGTTGGTAAGTACAAATTGATATTATTATTATTAGTGGATCGCAACATTGGCATAAAAAGGGCCCTTTGGAAGGGGTTGGTTTGTTTGTCTTTAAGGAGAGTAAGTAGCAAGTGGCTTCTTTCCCTGTTTTGCAGCTGTGTTTATGAAGACTGTTGTTACTGTTTTACAGTGGGTCTTCACATCTGTCATGCCTTTTAAACATTGGCAGTGCCATCACTGTACTTACTTCTCCCTGTTGTAGAAGGCTGTGCATGAAGCAGTCCTTTGAAAGGATTGTTGCCCATCCTCTTGGCTGCAGTACATCTCTTAATAATCTGCTTAACTCGCTTCTTTTCCAGAGCTGTCTGTATAGACTCATCTGTCCCTTGTTTTTGAAGAGCAACATCCCTGAGTTCACTCACCTTTTCCCTCCTACACCTTGACCTCACAAAACATGAATATTCAACACAGTGAAGAGTGCACTATACCGAGTGACTGGAAATCAGCAGTACTGAGGCTCACAGTGCTAACTGTGCAGGCTTGGGAAAGTAAAATAGCTGTGATTCATTTCTGCCTCTCTTGGGATTCCTTTTAATGTCATTTGGCCTTTTGGAGTAAGTAATAAAATATCCCTGAGTACTTTAGATTGTATACCGTGCTTAGGGATCTTTTCAGATACCAAATATTCACATTCTGGAAATAAGTGCAGGCAGACAGGAAGTATCTTTAAATAAACAAATCAACTCCTTTTCAGAATAGTAGCTGACAGTTTTATAAAATGAACAATAAAAATTAGCAAGATATTAAGCTGTATTTCAAAATTAACTGTAAAAGTCTTTAACAAAAGAAACTTATTTAGGTGTTTTATTTTGGTATAAGAAATGGGTACTTTACAAGTATATTGCAGATAATTGATATTATGCCTATTAGTGTAATGACTGTCCTAATGCCTTTGCTGAAATTGATTAAAATGGTTTGATATTTCCTTTAAATGATGAGATAATCGGTATTGCAGAAGAAAAAGAGCTGCTGCTTTTTTTGTAAAAAGCACTTCCACAGAATTTTCAAGGTCTCTATGGTTGACTTTCTGTGATTATAACTTTTTCCCCCCCTATTTTCTTATTTTTTTCTTTCTTCTTACCAGCATTATTATTTTGCTTATACTAAAAAAAGGCAGAGCATTATAAAGTTCTTTGTGTGCTTTGATGTTTTAGCATTTGTGAACATATGCCCATCCTTTACTGCCCTTTTTAGTGTAGGATAGGAGAGGAAGAATGGTTGTGAAATTCTGCAGCAGCAGAATGGTCTGCATGGATTTTGTTTTGTGAAGCACCACTTATGATGGAAAATCCAGGATACCTAGTTCCCTGTGATAAAAGTGTTTGACATTGTCATCTGTTTGTCCTAGCTGCATTCCTTAAAATAAAATGTAAATGACTGCTTATTTAGAAACATATAATTTCACTGCTTTGTATTGCCAAAGTGTAGTTTGGACTAAAAGGACAGGAATTCAGCTTGTGTTGAAGCTTTTGTTAAGAATGTTTTCTTCCAATTGTTCGGGGTTTTAGGATAGGCAGTTATTTATTGATTTTAAGTAACTTCTTTGAACAGTACAGGAACACAAAAAAAGGCCAGATAGTGACTTTGTATATTCTACCATGCTTTTTTGTTTAGTAAATTTAAAGCAGAATGAATCTCTTTCATGTATGTATTGTAGGAAATGTTAATTTCTGAGTTGCTGAAATAATACTTACATTCATTGCAATATTCACATGTTTACAATGTAAACAGATACATTTTTGCTACATAAGGCAGAAAAAACTCAGTAATAGCTGGAAATAAATCACTTCAGGAAATGGCTTGAATCAACTGAAATGTATTTTGTTGTTTACAGAGAATGGTCCCTAAATAATTTTTTTTTTTGAGATTTGTTGATAGCAGTTTGTTACAAAAAGCCAGTGTAAATTCTAGAGTTCAAGATTAATATTTATGTGAAATAAGAATGCATTTTGTCATGGCACATTACTACCACACAGTGGAGAAAGCTTGATCAGACATAAGTTGTTTGAGTCCGTGTACTATTAGGTTTTTCTTGCTTTTGAAGAACCCCCCAAGAACTTTATAGGGCTTATTCATACTTCATTTTTAAAACCCAAGTGTCCTCTGATTTCTTGTTTTTCTTCCCTGGTTGTAGTAGTTGCAGTGATGTGTTTCACAAGCATTGTTTGAGGTTGACACTTTTCAGCTTAAATAATGTGTTCCATGTGCCTCATGCTTGGTCCTTCTTCAGTGAGCAGCCAGCCTGGTCTGGAATCTGCTCTGAGAGCAGTGGTGTAGTGTGGAGGCACTGAATGCTTCCAGTTGTGAGAATTATCTTGTGGTATTTTCTAGATTTAGAAGAAGGATGCTGTGGAAGAATGGATAGTGTTGGTCTTTCACTAGCCGGCTTGGCCTGGATCTGGTTTGTGTCTGTCACCTCATCTGTTGTGTCACCCTGCCTGCTTGTCCCTCTGCATCCCTCATGCAGCTTGGCCTTCCTGCAGTAACAGACTGGCCACACTCTGCTTTTTGTCTGGAACAGCTGCTGGAGAACCTTCTATTCCCAGCTAAGTGCTGGAGCAGAGCAGAACTCTGTGTGCTCAGTGCAGTACTTGGTGTCTGCTTGTGAATCCCCAAAAAAGGAGTGATGAAAAGGGAGTGCACATTCCAGTGCAAGGCTCTCAACCTTCTCAGAGGGTTTAAGTCCCACAGGCTTTGGGGCTTGAACCTGTCTGTGATGAAGGCTGACTGCACAGCTTGGGCTGGATCCCCCAGTCTTCAAAAGCTCCCAGCCCTTGTGAATATTAAGGATGGCTGCCGGGGTCAGGCTGAAAAGTCCATTTGGCTCCTGATGTTGCCTCCAACAGGAAGAATAGAAAAAGCCTCCTTTCCTGACATCTGCTTCCAGCCTTGAGTGGTCTGGAGCTAAGATGCATTTAATCCTTATGGGTGGTTTTTCCTCCCCATTAACTGTCAAAGGCCAGTTTGACTTTTGGAAGCTTTTCACCACTGTAATATCCTATGGCAGTTTCTTAACTATGTGTTGTGTGAAGAAGTCCTTTTTTTTTTCTCGATTTTTTCTTCTTTGCATGGTTTTACCAGGCAGCTATTTACTTGTTTACCTGGTATCCCCTGGTTCTTATGTTAGAAGAACACTTTATTTTTTCCACAAACGAGCTGAGAGGTGTTCCTCACATTTGCTTTATGTGGGTTTTTTTTCTGGCCTAAAGAACCTCGATGTATTTAGTTGTTCCACCTATTGAAGCTTTTCTATGCATTTTTCGTCCTGGTGCCCTTTTATATATATTTTTCTTTCCATTTTATTAAATTTTTGCAGTGCAGGACTAAAATGGTATTCCAAATGTGTGCCAGTCAAATATGTAAATCTACTATAACATAATGAAGGTTTAGCAATATTGTGATACTAAATTGGACTGTAATTTATTTATTTTTAGTGTTGTCATCATCAAATATTTAAATGGTATCACTGCTGCTAATTGGCAGTGGGAGAGTGCTGTTAAAACCTTATGCTAAATATTTAAAACCTTCTTTTTAAAGAACTATGTAAGAATGGCTATGCTGGTGATGATACTTGTGTGGAAGTGGCTGCCATTAACATCTTTGCAGGAGACAATTGTTCTGTTAGAAGTCTTTTAATGTGTATAAAGTCTTTTCACGGTGCTGGTGACACAAAACATTGCTGATTAGTGCTTCTAGCTGTGGTTGACTTCTAAGGTTCTTGTCCAACACTTGTGTTAATGGATTATTTTATTCAATCTTTTATTTTTTTTGCTTTTATAATGTCTGAGGCTCTTCAGAATGCCTGTGTCAGAGTCCAGAAGAGTTAAGAAGGCATTTTTATTCTTCAGAAAACTCACACAAAGTATAACAATGAGATCAGACAGCTTCCTGAAAATAGAACATCTAAAGTTTCACTTCAGAGAATTATTCAATTGAGGATTAAAAAGATTATTAAATACAGTAAGCAATGAAGGACGAAGATAACTAGAAGTTTCTGTGTCCCACAAGATTGATGCAACAGCATTATTTTGGAAGGAAATCCCAACACTTTGTTGCTTGTCTGTCTTTCTCCTTTGAGGAGGGAAACTGGTTTGTTTTCTTTCCCTTCTTCAGTACTTTCTCACTCCTGAGAAGAAAAGTAATCCCTGTTAGCCTATTCCTGCTCACTTGGGCTGCTGTGTTGAGACATACCTTGGTTATTCCTGAATTCCTGAGGATTTTTGAATCCTCATGCTTTTGTGTGCCCATTTTGTGACAAGAGTCCTGTGTCTGACTCATCATTTCTGAGCATCACTGTCAGCAACATTATCTTTATTCAACTAAGTCTCAAAGCTTCAGGTGATCCTACTGCTTGTTCTGAAACGTCTGATTATATGTTATTTTTCTTCTGTGTGTGACATACACTCAGTTGGAGTAGCAAGAATAGAACATGACATGTATTTTCATTGTTTTACATGTGGAAATTAATATTTCTGTGTATAAGCATTGAACTTGACCTCCAAAAATAGTAGTTTAGGAGTTCCTGTTCCTGCCTTGCTGGGAGAAAATTCACCATTTTTTATCCTGATAATTGCTGATGAATTTCTATATTAGTTGGAAATCATAGCTCAAATATATACTTTCAGTGGGGGTCCGCTGCAGAAAATATTTTTTTTTCCTACATCTAATCATATTTTTTCTACATCTAATCCCAAATTCAATTCAGTCCTTAGTGGAGATATAAAATTTACTATAATCATTTGAGTGCCTTGTGATTAAAGCTTTGGCCACTAATAATGATTTACAGGATTAACTACTTGCCAAATGCCTAAGAACCTTGAATAAATTTTATTTTAAAAAGTATGAGATTCTAATGTTTAGATTTATAATACAGTCTGCAAACCATTTCTTCATGTATTGGAAGTATTCTGGAGTGAATTTATTGGATTACTGAATTCATTTCAGGTCTTTCTCACTTTCTCTGGTGAATTTAGTAAAATTACATGATGGGATACCATCAGCTAAATGCATCTTTTGCTGAGAGAAACCTGTCACCTGGTGATTTAACCTAGTGCCTGATTATCCACCATCACATAGGCTTTTTGTAAATCTGCTCAGTGTGCTTTATCAAATGCTACCTTTGGCTGAGGTGATGGAGAAATAAGATTTTTCTGATGGGTTCTGTTAAAATACAGCATAGCTGATAAATGTTTAAAAAGCTTTTGTATAAAATAAATGCAAATAAAAATTTTTAGTATATTAGACAAATGCAGAGCAGTATTATGTTTTTTTCTGTTTGGTTCAGAACCTTACTCCTAGCTGCCATGTCACTGAATTTTGCAAGAGTCAAAATGATTTGTGGTGAAACCTACTCCCTATTTTTTTTTCCCTACTATTTAAAATATTTAGAATACCAGTTCTGTATTCTAGAAATGTACAACTTATAACCCTTTCTTATTTTAAATGTCTCATCTGCACTGCTTACGGTGGTTGATGGGAATAAGTCATGGGCTTCTGCTGCAGACTTCTGTTGGCTGCTTTGATCATAAGCTAGGTGGGCTTTTGTGTTTGCTTCTTTATTCCAGGAGTTTTCAAAAATATAATACAGACTTAACTCTTAGTCCATTGATTTAAAAATCTCATGTTATTTATAACAAAATAGTTGTGTAAACTTTCCTGTTTTTAGTTGCTTAGGAGACTTTGGTAACAAACTTCTGGGAGTCCTTGCAGGACAATGTAAACTGTATTGGTCTTACACTGATCAGGTGATTATGCAGTTAAGGATTCTTAAAATGCTGCTGTTGACAGACAAAACTTCAGAAAAAAGAGCAAGACCTCAATTCAAAGCTCTCGATTTGTTATACTAGAAAGGATGAAAAAATGTTGTATTATTTCAGGCCAACAACTTGGCAGGAATTTAAATCTGAGTCCAAGGTTCCTGAAACCAGAGGCTTGAGAATGCAAGCAGGTTTCAGGGCTGGTAATGAAGGGAAATGCAATGATTTCACAGATAGCTGAGATATAAATCATAGTCACAATCTTTAAAGGAGTTACTTGAAAAATGTAGTATTCCATTTGACAACAAACAGAAGGAGGTATGTTAGGTGTGGAATATATTCCTTGTTGCTAAGAGGTAGCGCAGTTTTTGAAAACTGGTGAAAAAAAAAGGATTTTTGGTCATAGGATGAGTTTTATGCAAAGAATAATGTGATTGAATGAGGCAAAATATTCTGCAGTCCTTTCCTTACAGCTTTGGTAGCTCATAATTTTCACAGATTTCAGCACCGTACAGCATTGTGGAAAGCTACATTTACTAGTATTTTGCAGTGGGTTTTTTTGTTGGTTTGGGTTGTTTTTTTGTTTTTTTCTTTGTGGAATACCAGTTAATTTCTTGCTGGAAAGTGTCTTGGGAGATCTTATTGCAAAAGGTAGTTGTTGAGCAGCAGCAAAATCCCTCTGTGACTTGTCAAATCATCTTGCAGCACTACAGTGTATGAAATGAATGTGACATTTCTTAACCCTCTTTCTGGAAACATGGTTCTTTTAATGATGGTTCTTAGTTTACAAGATTTCTTTTTTAATACAGGCAGAATAAAATTTGTGCCTAATATTTTTGTTTTGTTACTACCCTGTTTTTAATAAAAGTCATTGTCATTTCAGGGAGTAGGCTTCTTCCAGTGGGAAAACAAAACAGGACTGCCATTCTTGCACCTGCTACATTGAGGAAAGAGAGAGAAGCAACAATTTAGAGAAAATAAAAAAAGTTTGAACTTCTATCTTGCATTATACTACTGCTAAGAAACGTTCTCATCCAGCTGTGTTTAGATGATACAGGAGAACTCTCTTCACTGTGTCTGTGGTCATTCTGTGCCGTACATTAGCTGCGGTTCTGTGAGGCAGAAATTGTGCTGCTTGAAACTTCATTTCCATCTCTGTTGTTTTTGTAGCTTGTCAAACTCATTACTTGTTTTAAATAAGCAATGAAAAGCCATTTCTTCTTGCCTCCAGGAAATCTTTGTTTTAATGTAATTTGTTACTATAAAACACAATAAGAAATGTACTAAAACTCTAGGAGACTTTGAACCAAACTGTTACTGAAAAATGTACTTATTTCTCATTGTACATTTTCTTTCAGTATTCACAATAGATGATTGGGAGAAGGTGACACCTGCTAGAATTTTATAACCCTGTTCTGCTTACATGTAAAAATTTAGAACCACCCCCTCCTTCCCCCCAAAAAACCAAACTCCCTATTTTAGGCTGAAACTTGAAAAATTTCAGTCTATGAGCACCTTTTCTCCAGTTCCTTGCCCACATTATTGTGGGATTCTTTACTGAAGATACCTGTTATACTTAGCTGTCATAACTTGTTTTCCTTCAGTTATTGCAAAGCTTATCAGGTCTGAGACATTTGTTTTTCACTTATATGTCATAGAGAAACAAGATCTCAGAAAACAATGTAAGGGGCAGAAGTGTAATTAAGAAAATCTTTCCTAACAAATGCTTCGGAAAGAAATGTGGCAGTTTTCCAAACAGAGGAAATAAGCAAATGACACAGAAAGCTGTCTTTTAAGGTAGCATAATGGAAGTCCTTCACTTTTAATTCCATCCATGTCACCCTTTTGTTTGTTTGTGATTTTGGGGTTTTATGCTTTGCAGGTTTTTTGTGTGTGTGTGTGAGACTGGGAGATCTCCCGTCTGGCCTGAGTGTTATGTGTATTCACTGTGTATCACTCCATGTTTTTGAAACATTTTCTTTTTTCTTTAAAGGTAGTAGCATAAGGTGGTGTTATTTTCTTGGGTCAAATTTGAAAGCTTGTTCTATTTAATTTGATGAGCAGGATTAATTGAATAGACTACTTTTAGTTTGATGGAGATAGATACATATATGTGTGTATATATATATATAAGTATATATATATGTATATATAAAGGGGAAGAGAAATTTACCAGGATGACAAAATACTCAATTTTATAAGATTATCAGTGAATCAGAATTGTAGTTTTCATTATATTTGTTCCTGATTCACAGGATTCATTGGAAGAGCCAGATGTGGGAATGAAACAAAATGCCACTTGCATTTAAAATCATCAGTGTAAGATTAAAAGCAGAGATATTTAAACTATTCCTTATTTAATTTGAAACAAACAAAAAATAGTTACTTTTGGGGTTTATTTCATGCCTTGGAGGTTATTAAGTTAATTGGAAGAGAATATTGTGTTGCTGTGGTGTTCCTAATGGGCCAAGCAACATCTGGTCCATAGTGATACTGGTTTGCAATAAGTTTGTATTGTTAAAAAACCATGCAACAAAGCAGGTCACAGCCTTAAGGGAGAGTGCTTATTTAAAGGAAAGAGGGAAAGTTACAGAGTACTGGGATTTCACATCTTTTGTGCTCAGATTCTTTAACATTTCATTTTCCTTTACACTTTCAAGCAGCCTAGGATAAAGGAAATGGAAAATATCTCAAAACTGCCCTTGAGCTACAAAGGGGAATGGTTTTAAAGTAAAAGAGAAGATATGTAGATTAGATGCTAGGAAGAAATTCTTTATTCTGAGGGTGGTGAGGCACTGGAACAGGTTGCCCAGAGAAGTTGTGGGCGCACCATCCCCAGAAGTGTTCAAGGCCAGTCTGGATGGGTCTCTGAGCAACCTGGTACAGTGGCTGGCATCCCTGCCCATAATGGAGGAAGGGAGGGTTGGATGATCTTTAAGGTCCCTTCCATCACAAGCCATTCTGTGATTATATATTCCTCTTGGAGCCATCCACAAAGGCGGTAATAGGATTGTTGCCATGAGTTGCTGCAAAGGCTTTCTATGCAAGTTCCTCAGTAAAATGCTTCCATCTAGCTTGTGTTCCTGTTGGAAAATAAAAGGTGGGGTTTGGAAGCTCTTAAACTGGTAGTCGTGAGCTGCTCTGTTCATTGGTGTGCTGCAAAGCAGGCATGACGGTGCAACAATCTCCATAGTCTGAAGTGGATCAGAGACTTAAAAACTGGAATATAAATTAAAGTCAAACACACAAATAAACAAATTCTTGAATACACATCTCTTCATAAGCTTTGTGAAGTCTTCTGTTAAGAATTGCCTTTTTACATCTAGCCCATCATCCTATCTCCAGTGGGCCTGCAGAAGAGTGGTTGAATGCAGGCTGAGAAGCATGCAGGAAGGCAAAGCTGGAGGTCATCTAGGCAAAGGATAAGCAAAAAGAATAAACTGATGTGTGTGCCCACCAAATAGATACTGGATGGGGAAAATCTGCTCAGAAGAGTACAGGGAATGCAGTTGCGTGGTTTGGTAAAGGCCGAACACTTAATAACTGAAAAAGATAACTCAGTGCTGAATGTCCAGGCTTTGCTGTCCCTGATCCACAAGCAGTGGCTGGATTCTGGCACAGGGAAGGACGAGGTAACCAAGTCTCACACTGGAGCCCCTCTGGCAACCCAGGTGCTTCCCAGTGGTGTCACCTGGAGGATATGGCCATGCTGGGGCCGGTGCAGCCATCACTGCTGCCTTTGCCTCCCGGGCTGCCTTGTCCTGGAGCTGTTGGCTGCAGCCGAGGCTGCCAGCGTAGGGAGGCTGGGACAGAGCTGCAGCAGGCAGCTTTGTGAAGTTGTGAAGTTTGTGAAGCATCCAGCTGAGCAGCCCTGGCACCTCTGTGGAGGGTGCCAGGCCTCAGGGAGGTGCCCAGGGGCTGTAGCAGCCTCTCAAGCTCCGCCGTGCGTGGAAGCGAGGACAGCAGCCCCTGTGGTCTCAGAAGCCTCCCTGTGCATGAAGGAGGAGACAGAAGTGCTTTGACTTTTCATTACTGAAGTTCACTGCTTCCCGCTGCCCTGCTTTTCACAGGGAGGAGTGCAATGATGAACTAACCTCTACCATTACCCCTCAGTATTGACCTAGTAGTTTTCAGTGACCTATTGCTTGAGGGTTCTAGGAGTCAGTGATGGTATTCTCATATTCAGCATCTACATTTAAAGGATGGTTTTTGCTACCACTATTTTTTCCCAGTTTCTTTTGAACCCTGTATACTTGAGCATCTGTAGCACAACCGGTGGCTCAGAGTTCTGTATCTTAAATGTGCTGGTGAGGAATAGGTAGCCACTCTTCTTTAAATTGAATCAGCCACCTGCTAATTTCATTTGATGTCTCTTAATTCTCTCTATAGGGTGAGATGGTGAGAAATCATTCCTTATTGTTCTTTGTTTTGTTTTGTATTCTGATGTCATGTTTGCTCTCTTATAAAGTAGTCAGGTATGATGTATAGGTTAAAAGATTTCTAAAGACTTTGGCATCTTATTTTAAACACAGCAGCTGTCATATCTGCTTGGAAATAATTGACATCTTTTATTAATAATGTGCTGTGTCCCTCAGCCTCTTTTTCCTTGATATGTGAAAGTAGATTGGTCGCACTTGAAATCTCAATGCGTAGGGATCTTGTGATATGTTTTGACAGAGTTAGTTTATCTGATTTAACTGTAAGGATAACTTATATAACTTTCATGGATAGCAGAATTCTTCCACACTAACAACTTATTTTGACTTGCTGAACTTTTGTGCTGGTAATAATTTCCTGGTGATAGTCTTCATTACCTGGAGTTTCTGAAACATCTGTTATATCAACATCCTCATTAAAGGTTTGCCATTCCTGTTTCTCCATGTTGTTTGTCTGCTTTATTTAAATGTCTCTGTTCTGTTTTATCCTCTGTCTCTATTGAAGGGTAGTCACTTTCTATCCTCTCTCTTATTTGAGTATACAGTGTTACTGTCATTATTCCACAAAGGATTAATAAACTCTGAGCTATTGAATCCTTCACAGCTTTTCTCAGGTATTAAAATTTAAAGGGCACAGGAAAGTATTGAATTAAATCACTGACAGTGTTCTTTTTTGGTTTAGAGGAAGCCTTCTTCTAGCATGTACTCACTCTATTTTTTCCAGTTTTGCCGAATCTACTTGGAATTATTCTTCCCAGAATTAGCCTCTCTCAGGAGACAGACTATTACTTATTCTCCTCCCCTTCCATTCACCTCTTTCACCCATATAAGAAAAAAGCCCTTCTTAGTTCTGAAAATGATTGGAACGATTTGATGACTTCGGTGTGTGGGAGAGAGGAAAGTTATTTTCTTCATTCTTGATGCTTTTTTCTCTTTTGGAGGAGTTAAAGCTGGCCTTTTGTTAACAGAAATTGCTTGCTGCTTGAATCCATTAACAAAGTTCTTGCATTGAACTTAAGATACCTGTGGCAATCTCATGGTGGGTACTGAAATTACTCCTTCACGCTCAGCAGAAGCAGGAAGTGTGGTGTGTACAAGAGAGGAAAATGAACAGAAAATTCTTTGGTTGTTGTCCATAGCGTTTCGTAATATACTGACGGGAATTGGTAAAATCCAATTGATCTGAAGAGTCCTTAGCAGGTCAATCTGAATTACTTGGAACTGAAGAATATTCTGCAGAGGAGAAAAATGACAATTCTGAGTGTTAATCCCTAAAAACTGAGGCTGCAAGAGAATTGTTCTTCCACAGCTTCTGATAAGGATTCAAGGTTTATTGCTGCCATACATTTCTTATTGATTGAACAAAAGAAGAGATAAAAACTATTTGTAGCATTTTCATCCTTTTTAAAATCAGTATTTTTTATTTTAAATTGTAAATCCAAGTTAAAACATAGAATTAAACACAAACCCTAGAATTGTAAGGAAGATGACCTTGTAAATCTGATTGCTTATGATAGTTTCTGCCTGGAGGATTCCTAGGAGTTACAGTTTTGTCTTCAAGTGTGAATTTTTTTTGTTATTTTCAATATTAGTTGGATGCTTTGAACTCCAGTCTATGTCAAGAACTTTGGGAGAACCCTCCTTTTCTCCCAAGGGAAGTACAGAGAATGGATAGTTCCTCAGAAGATTGTTGGACACATTTTCTGCCTAGAGTACTAGAAACCAGAGATAATTTGGAAGTAGGATCTAGAAAAAACAATCTGGACTGTGACTGGTTAGACTAAACAAATGGTTGTTTCTGGGGTACTGAGAAAACAAATGGAAATGCTTTGGCAACACAGCTGTTGAACGACATGGTAAAATGACTTTTCCTAACTTAAGAATCTAAAATTATTTCCCTGACTTCTAGAAGTGTATAAAGGTTTAGTATCAAAGTAATGAGAAGAAATTGAAAAAATTGAGTTGGTAAGTTTTCTTAGTCAGATACATACCCATTTTATGATTTCTCTGCAGCATTTTTCTTGGCTGTTTTTTCTCCATGTTTTTTTGTCTATATACTGGTATTTCAAATACAAGAGGACAGTGTTATTAATCCCAAGAAGATGCTAGTGACGATGCTTTTAGCAGAAAACAGGGCTGGAAAGGATCTTAAACTTACCATGTATAGTGAGTTGGTTGACCTTGGAGGGCAGCCAAGCACCCACATAGTTGCTCACTTGCCTGCCTGTCCCACGGCCACAGGAGAGAGTAGGAGCAACAAAAGCAAAAAACCTCCTGTTTCAACATAAAGACGGCGTAATAAGTGAAGAAAAGAGGAAAGAAAAACAAGTGCTGCAAAGGAAATGACTTTCTACCTCCCACAAGTGTGTTGGTGGCTCCCAACAGTCAGATCTTTCCTTTCTGTTACCTGAGTTTTATGGCAGAGCATGAGGTTGTACAGTATGTAATATCCCTTTGACCAGCTCAGGTCATTTGTTCTGGCTCTTTTCCCTCCCAGCTTCTTGTCCACCCCTAGCCTATTTGCTGGAATGGGGCCAGAGTGAGGGGGTGAAAAAGGAGCCCTTACACTGTGTCAGCACTATCCAGCAGCAGCCAAAACATTGGTCTTATCCACACCCTTTTAAACTCAAGTTCAAAACACAGCTCCGTACAGGCTGCTATGAAGAAGATTAACTCTGTCTGCCAGACCATGGGTTTCCCACATGCCCAGGTGGAATCATCAGAGTAAAACAAGTCTCCCAAATAAATACATGATTGTATGGTCTGGAGTTTCTCTGTGTATTTCAATTTCGTACGCTGATGTCTTTTAAATAAACCTCTTCTGGTGTTTTGATGTTGATGAATGTAAGGACTGTGATAGATTTGTGATCAGAAACCTTTGTATGGCTACTATGGCTTTGAAAAGTGATTGCATTTAAATGCTCAACAGCTCCTCAGAGTACTTAATTTTTTAAGTATTATATACATTAATTAGAATTTTTGACTCAATCTGTCAGATTGAATCACTGCAAAGCTGGCACCATGTGCAGGCCGTTGACTGGCTTTATAACTTCTCTGTCTTCAAACTTCCCTGGCTGCTGCTAATACCATTTTCTGTCTCTTTTGTGGTCGTAGATGCATCTTCCTGTCATTTTGCCAGCTGAGGAGAGTGGCATTCATAAAAAAATCTTGAGGCTATCTTGTGTTTTCAGCTTTAACAAGAAAAAAGACAATGTTGGTCATTTGGAAAGGGTTGTAATTTCAGTCCTTTCAGTGCCAGAGAGCTAAAATCTTCATACATTTCAAAGTACTAATTTTAATAATACTATCAAGGGAAGACTTAGGTCAATTCTACTTTTCATTTCACAATCTATCCAGTGCATCAGACTTCCTTATAACTTAAGAAATTGTATCTCAGATTTTAGGAATGTAGGTCAAAAAGTCTGATAAGATAATATTTCAATAACATTGTAAAACAATAAATTGCTTCTGAGCTGTAAAAATTTGTCTTGAATTCAAAGAGGAAGTGCTATGGCTTGTAATCTAAAGTACTTATATTTGGGAAAAGTAAGCTTATCTTTTACGTAAATACTGTTACACAGAAACTGTAGAGAAATGATCAGGTAGTGTTCCATTGTTCAGACTGATTTGATATCCTCTATTATTATTATACATCTTAGCAGGAGTTAGAAAAATAGGTCCTAGATTTTGTATCTCCTATTCTTCTTTTTCTGTGTGTAGATATTTACAACAGAACCTTAAATTGACTGCTACTGAATGCCCTGTGTATTTTAGTTTGCATGAAAGTTTGGTTTAGATGGTTTACTTAATATAACCTATAGGTAAAACTGAAAGTTATTATCTTTGTGTAAACAAAACTAATGATTTATTATTCTCTTACTTATTCTTCAGCATATTGGGTTTTTATAAAAGTATTATATGCTTACAGAAAATGCAAAGCCTGACTTGAAGTGTGTTCCTGTAACTTAACTACATTGGCACGAATAGGTGCAATTTTATACATGAATGGTTTTGAATTAAATGAGAGATACACCAAGTGCTAAATTAGCATTAATTGAATTGGCATCCATCTATTACTACTTTCTGTAGCCATCAGAATATTGCCAGCTAAAGTGCTCTTTGGTTGATACGTGAATGCATATTGTACACTCTCTGACTAATGTTTCTTTGAATATTTTACAAAACAAGGCAGTGCTAATTTTACCTCTGTATTGTTACAGAGCTCAGTCTGTGAGTGCCCTTAGCATCTCAGCCTCTTCTTGTGGTTTTATGCAACACAAATGGAGGAATGGGAAAACCCTTTTGCTTGAACTTGCTCTTTGGTTTGCTGTGCAGTGCTCTAGCTCTGCTGAAAGGGCAAGCAAACAGGTCATCAGGAGGCTTGAGAAACAGACGGCTGGGAAGGCAGCCCTAGACTGAGCTGTTACCGATGGAAAAGTACATTCCCGAGCTTGGCGTCTGGGCCTGTCACAGCCAAAAATATCTGTGAATGGTCTGTCTGAAACATTAGGGAGAAAAAGTTAAAAAGAACCACAGCAGTAATACTACAAGCAGGAGAAAGCAGTGCCAAGACAGTGTCGGATTTATCCCCTGGCCAGTTTTCTTTCTCGCTGCAGTAGTGGTAGAAGGACAGAGTGTGAGATGCAGACTGTGTTTCATTCACACCATACAGAAGCTGCAGGGAGAGGAGTGCTCTGCTATCAAACAAGTTTTGATCAAGTTTTTTAGCATTTGTTGCTAAAATGCCAAATAGTTGCGTTTTTTGTTTGTGCATTGTTAGGAAAAGTTCATTAGTCCTACTGAGGCATATTGGTTCTATTAGACTTGGTATCTTCAAACTGGAGTGAGAAACTGCTCTTGTTTTAAGATTTGGGAACAGAACAGTATTGCTAATGCTGGAACCAAGGACATTGTACTGTTAAAAACAATAGTTTGGAGTTGATGTTTTTATCATGTATTTCCTTGGCATTTTTACACTCCTTAGTTGTTGTAATTTTAACATACAAAACCTGCCAAAGCTAAAGAGAATGTGGGAAGAGCATGCTTCTTAACATCCATTTAGAAGTTAGGGAACAGTGGTGGGGGAAAAAAGTTCACTTTGCAGAATCTAATATTTCTTCTGGATTCTAATACTTACATGTGTTACTATGTTCTTAGTCTTTGAAATATAGAATAGTGTTGGTATTTTTAAAATGCTTTGAAGCTTAAAGATATAAAAAGATAACATTTAATAGATGAAGGTAGAAAGGATATGTGAGACGTTGTCACATGTGAAACAGCCAGCTGGATTTTTTTTTTTTTGGTGGAGAGCTGAAATGAAGCCAAACCTTACTTATATTGCACTTTGCACTCAATAAAGCAAAAGTAAGCAGCTGTTATATGGCTCAGTGTTAAACATATTGGTGCAAGGGTCATACCAGTAAAAGCAAAAAGTTAACTTCCGGTGTTGTGTATGAGAATTTTTGCACGTGCTGTTCTCAAAATAAGGTCTGACCTGAAAGGTGGTGTTTGCTGATTTTAAATGATAACCATCACACTTTTCTGCATTGCCCCCAAAGGTGTGACTGTGAGTAGCTGGTTCCCCCCCACTTCATTAAGCTTACCAGTGGAAGGAAACTTCTCTGGATTCTGAGGTCAGCTGAACAGCACTGCTATTCTGACTTGTAGTCAGAAACAGTAAGAAAATTGCAGATGAGTTTCAGTACTTTGTTTTTAAAAATATGGCATAAGCAAAACCATTTCCCTAAATTGCAGGAGTATATTGTTTGAAGATACCTGAAATTAAAAATAGAACTTTTCTTTTCAACTTTTATCAGACTGCTTGTAGTATTTAGACAAGGAGCAGTATGTTAAAACACAATAAAACAACAGAAAAATCATGCAACCTTGAAAATAGATAGGTGATTCTTTGGTTGTTTGGATATAATCCATAAAAACAAGATTCCACAAATACACAAATGGAATGACCACTTTCAGAATCTTTTTGTATAGAGATTTGTACTCCTGCACAGTGGCAGGCCATGGCAGCCTGATTTTGTCTGCTGAATATTATCTGTTCTTGGTCACAGTATAAATATACCTTTTGAAAGGAGTAAAAAAGAAATTTCAATCTCCTTTAGTTGCAGACTTACTCAGTAAGTTTGTTTGAAACTACTGATTATTAATGATAATGGTTTTTAATGCTATTCGTAATAATTAATATCCTTATTCCAAGGAGTAAGAGTGAAAATATTTCTGTATTGCCGTTTCTAAATGTGCCTGCACAACACCATTCTAAGGCTGTTACATTTACCTTGCAAGGGACTTGTGTGCTGGGGAAGGAGTATTATCTCTGTCCTGCAAACACAGTTTCTTGGGATTGAGTTTCATTCCACTGCTGTAATGCTTTTCAGTGAAAAGTGGCCCAAAGGTGATAGGTTAGTTACCATGTGAAACGTTGCTCACAAGTCACCACTTCCTTTCTTCCTTACCCTCTTTTCCTTGTTGTGCTTCCTCAGGCTGCCTTTGCCTTTTCCTTGAGTTCCATGATCTTACAGGTCAAGCAGAACTTTCCAATCTTCATTAACTGGCACAAAATCCAGTCTTAATTTCTTAAAATCAAACAAACAAAAACCATACAAAAGTAATGTGGCTTTTGCCTTCTTCACCAGTGCTGATTGTTTTCCTCAGGTTGCCCTCATTGTGCTGCTTTGTATAGTGATACAATATCTTGTTGTTTTCCTTGCTTCTCTATGCATCATTTTCCTTTATTTTATTTCCCTGGGTTCTGCCGGTTTTATCCTAGTTCCCTAGGTTTTATCCCAGTGGGACACCCTCAAGAACTCTTATCTTGCTAATTGCAAATGCTGTCTTATTCTCGCTGTGCTGTTCATTCTGTGTGCCCTGTCAG
The DNA here is from genome assembly GCA_013397915.1 of Daphoenositta chrysoptera. Taxonomy (NCBI): domain Eukaryota; kingdom Metazoa; phylum Chordata; class Aves; order Passeriformes; genus Daphoenositta; species Daphoenositta chrysoptera. The sequence continues at coordinate 249,493 of VZRO01001248.1, forward strand.
CAGTGAAAGGCAGTATACCTGTACATGATTTCATACTGAAGGATCTGGTAGCTCAGTGTAGGAAAAAAATTCTTGATCTTTTAATGACACATTCAGCCTTTTTGTTTATCAGTTTACAGACTGCAGAGCAAAACCTATGGACTCTTGTTTTATTTCTGTAAACTATGAAACTGGCAGTGTCTAGTAACTATGTTCAGGTGCCTTTCCTAACTGTGCCTCTAGGCACTATCACAACATACTGTAGTAATTGTTTAACTGACATAGTTTTGCATCCACTTCCGTTGAAACTTCAAAGGTCAGTGTAGAGGTTACGTCTCTTGCTACCGCTGGCATTCAGGAATTAGCCAAATGTGTGCAAACATTTGTAATCTCTCACCCAAGAGCAGAATAAATTTCCTGGGATAATTCTGTAGTTGGTATGCTTGCAGTAGCTGTTAGTATTTGCTTAGGTTTTATGACATGGCAGCTAGAAATGTGAGTATTTAACTAACAGAAATTAGTTAATTACAAAGTAGTAGCTTCTACTAGTTGTAAATAATGATAGGCATAGAGTGCAGCACTGACATTAGCAGCCTGGTTTTGTGACATGTTCACATAAGTATGCTATCTAGATTTTATAATTTAGTAAAGCTTAAAAATATTTGTATTGGCCCTACTGACATCACAGTTTCCTGGTATTTATTTCAGTGTGTATGTGGTTAAAACAGAAGTTCAAGTGAGATAATGGATAAGGCAGTGTTTTGAAAGCTACTCCTGCTATTTGTAAAGAATGTCCTCCTTTGCTGAGGACTTTGTAGGTACAGAATTCGAGTGTTACAGATCACAAGGTAACAGTAATAAGGACATGAATTTGACAAGGTTATATACAGTGTGATGACAGAAAAATGGGTAAGATACTGACTTTTGAGTTCCCCAGTATAAGGAACAAATGTAAATCAATGTTGCCCATTGTTATTAAAGCCTGTGATAGTAAACTTTCAAATCAGTACAGATATTTAAATAGCTTCATTAGAAATCAGAACTTGAAAATTATTTTGTAACTGGTGTTGATGTTTTAAGGTATACTGGGATACATCTAACCATATATAGCATGTTGTGGCATATTCTTAGTAAATGTGGAGTTCAGGCACATTACTCCCTGCTTTACTAAGAAGTAGGAGCATTTTTTTGGAGTGTGTTTGATTGTCAGTGGTCACAGGAAGTAATTGCTTCCCCCTCCCAGCCAAAGCAATTCCACATTTGGCACTGAAAGTTGCCTGAATTAACCCCAATATCTGAAAGACGTGTATAACCTTTGATATAGAATAATTTTTTGTTTATCAGATCATTATGATCTGTATCATTATAAAAACAACATAATCGTTTTCATGCATTGATTGTGTCTGCTACCTTTGTGTCAGTATAAATAGGAGATGTAACACTGAAAGTGAAGTGTGTGAAGTACTGATTGCTTAATAAACATTATTACTTCAATTACTTATATTTATGTGGGTACTTGACTGTGATGCTGATGCAATCAGAAGTTTCAGAATAGCTAAATCTGTTGATGTTCTGTATAGACAAATATGTGTTGGGAGAAGAGATCTCTGTGAAACATGATATAAATTAATGGCCAATGCAGATGTTATAAAAATTGCTATAAAAATGTGTGGAAGTTAAAGGTGTTATATTAGGGTTCACTTGGTTCTGAAGTCTTTCAGAAATATTCTGAAGTATTTAATGTGATTGTAAAGTACTGGTAGGGATTGCATTCTGCTGCAACGTTCAAATCCTGTTGGAATGGGTTGTCTGAGGAAGTTTTTTTGCAAATACAAACACATACCAGAAGATGAGTCTGCATTCCTTTACATTTCAAGTAGTAAGGTTCCTGGCCAACAAGCAATCTTGATGCTGCTGTGGTTCTTAATCGGTAAACTTTTATAACCTCATATAAAAGTAGATGAAAATAAGGTTTGTTCTTGACCATATAGCTAAGGAAATCCCAGAACTTGCAACTTGTTGCCAGAAGAGGCAACAAAAAACTGTTGACTTTGCCACATTCAGGAAGTAATTGAAAATAACTTTTTTGCTAAATTTTCAGAACATGATGTTCTCATTGTCAAATAATTTTTCAAGGGAAGAAATAAATATTACATTTTGATTTTTGGAAAGTAAAGTTGAAAGAGCATTACGAAGTGGTGTGATGTAAGTTTTAGTTCAGGTTCTATTTTTTTAGAAGCACTGGACATGTATAAGATTTCTATACATTTATATGTGCATGGGAAGAGATAGAAATTAATAGAAAACATATAAAAGCTGTAGTCAGTGTAATGACTGTTGTTAGGCTTGGAGTCAGCCTATACCCACCCACTACTCTCTACTCCCCTGACTGAGATTAAAGTCAGGATCCTTTAAGGGACTCATGCTGAATTGTTCTTGAAGATGCCTTGGTTTTAATATATCTTATTACCAATCAACAGTGATCAAACCTCAGATGTACCATTTTCTGCCTTGAATAAGTAGCACTAGCTCTTAAAAGCATAGAGCTAATTTGTTCTGCAGACCAAATCAGGTCATCAGTTTTCATTATTTTTATTCTTAGCTGACTGCAATTCTGTAAAACTCACAATATGCCCATAATAGCAGTAGTAAGACAAAAGATGCTTTAAAACTGCATTTGTAAATTGAGAAATTCTAGTGTGAAATTGCAACTGCATAAGCTACAAATGAATCAGAGATTTTTCCAAACTGCATTAACTTTGTAATAAAAATACTTCACTCAAAAAATATGAGATGTAAGCCTTTGCATCATAGTATCTTTCTGAGCATTCTATAATCCAAGGAAACTTCTGATGTTCCATAATCAGTTCTACAGCCTGGGGGGAAAGGGATATGCTTTATTTATAGCACGCTATACCATGAGGGTATTCTGGGGCTGATGAGAGATTTCTGATTACCATCTGCTGCAACTACTCAAGTTTCAGAGTGGATTAACTGTGTATACCAAGACCTTAAGATCTTAAATCCAGCTGTAGGCTGTTTATCAGTAGTGGTAGACTATGTAAAATCTCCTTGAGTAGAGTGTCTGAGCCCTTGTCTACAGCAAAAGAAGCTTGGCACTTGGAAGTCACAGTGTTAATGAAACAGTTTTTCAGTCAAAACACAGATTATCTTCTTTTTCTTAAATGCCACTTTTCCATTTTGGAGAAGATGAACCTGGAAATGTAATCACTTGGGTCTAAAGGTGAGACGCTGGCCAAAATGACTTTGTAGGAGTTTGCCAAATCAGCAGCTACAGTTTTGCTGTCTGAAGAAGCTGAAGATGAATGCAGGATATACTTCTGTTTGAAATTCTGAGTCTTAAGACATCTGATTCAGTGCAGATCTTGAGATTCTTGAACGCTTGACTTCTGCACATCTTTCTGTTTAGGAGCACAAGGTATTCTATGGTTAGCTGAAGAAATGAGGCTTTACAAAAATAATTGTAAAGTTTGACAGATATCTTCAGGAAGAAGAACTTTGCAAAAACAGTGGTGAAGTTCTCATGTTAAGCCCCATTCTTGAAGAGGAAGCTCTTCAGGTAGCTATAGATTGGCCAGTTGGGTGATGACTTTTCACGAGTGTCTTAATTTTTCCCACTTTTTCTAGGGAGAAATACTAATTTGTGTCTTCCTCTTTCTCACACCAACTTTTAGGAAAACCACTGCAATAAAATAATGTAAAGATATCTGTTTCCTTTTTCAGATTTCTTTTAAATAGGCTAATACATTTAAAAGCTCTAAGTAGGGCACTGCAAGAGAAGACAGACAGCTAGGTGAACATTTAAAGTGTTTACGTGATCTGTGTGTTCTTAGAGAAAGTTATAGACTAAATAGTCTAAAATACAGACTTACCTGTGTCTGAAGGAAGAAAGTTAATTGCATCAGTAAGGATAAAACCAGTTTCTTTGGAAGAATGCCAAGACCTTATGTAACTTCTTTTGTGCTTCAGTTGTCAGTCTGTCATAAGTTTCCTGCCTGACATTCTTCTGTAGGAATTTGCTTTCTTTTTAGGGGAGCTTTTTTGCTATTGATATGTGATCGTAATATAACTCTGGTACTACTCATGCTATATAATTTTTTCAGGTACTGTAGTTTGTAACTGTAGCCTGACTGAAGAAGCTTCCTGGTTGAATATATTCTGCATTCCTTCAATCTGCTGCATCCTCTCTAACTTCTGGTGCTGGGTTATTCTGTCATTTGAACCCTACAGCCTGAAAGAAGGACAGGGAAGGTTTTTAATTATTCTTAAAACAGCTGCAACAGGAAAGAGAATAAACTGTACTTAAACTCTTTTTGGCCCAGTGCTTTACCAGGCTAATTTTAGTAAACATGTTTTGTAAAGCCTTTAAAATAAAAATACATGTTCCAAGAGCTTTTTTTGGTGCTTTTTTTTTGTTTTTGTTTTTCTGTTTTGGGTTTTTCTTTTTTGTGTGTGTGTGGGTTGAATTTTTTAATTTTGTTTTTTTATTGCAGTGGTTGATTAATTAATGTTTGTGGTACAGTCAGTGGCCTTATGAGTGGTAGTTAGATGATCTTGTGGTTGAGGACTTGGCGAATACTTCTAAATGAAAAACACTTGCTAGATTTTGCAAAATGGGTGGTAATCTGTCTGGCAATCTAAAGTAGTATTATCAGATGGAGAAACACATTTGTGCTGTTAACTAAAGAATTTGCTTTCTAACTTCATGTTATCACTAGATTAATGCAAAATCGGTTTCACCCTTTCTTGTCTTTTTAGTTGCCTAGGAGCAATTGGTTTACAATACTGGAAAGTACAGAATCGTAGAATTTCACAAAACACACAGTACCGTGTTCAGGAAATGATGAGTAATTTTTACTTTCTCCATCATGATTATTGTTGTTGGGATGCATGCTATGAAGGTTTTTGTAGTGTCTGCAAGGGAAAAAGCCCCACACATGAACTAAAACTCGTATGTACTAGAACAAATTTCCTACAAAGTTATTTAAGGAAGTCCATGGGGACTGTGAACAATAGGATCACCAGTTAAATTCTAAAAATGTCCAGAACAAGGTAGTTCTATTTTAACTTTAAGGCTGTTGAGTCAAATTCTGCTTAGTTGCACTGCACTGCAAATCTGGAATACTTGATTTTAACATTTGGTTTAAAAGCAGCTCAATAAGGGGAGATCTGGTTGCTGTTCTGCAGGTGGTAGAGAGTGCTTGACCTGAGAAAGTTTCTGTTGGGGAAATTAGAGACAGGGTTGAGTATAAATGTCATCAATTTTGGAACAGAAAATTCTTATTGAAATATTACAGGGTTTTTTTGCTTATTTTCTAATTTCTATTTAATTTTTTCAGTTTTTGCCTGGAATTTTTTAATAGCATTGTTTCCTGTGCTTTTCAGTAACTCCTAGAAGACCTCAGACAGGGTTTCATTTTGCAAATTGCTAGTTAAGAAATTTAGTTGAAGGCAAATAATACATATAATAAGAAGAGGGGAATAGACCATTGTTTGATTCATATAAAAAAATGTGGTAGTCTATTTGATTAGAGGTAGAACCTTTAGTTTTTGCTTTTTAAGAGGTAATTTTTTTCACATATAGTCGTTCTTGTAAAAGGAACCTTTTCTCACTCCACTGTAGTTTCTGCTTATTTGTGGATGTTGACTTTACAGGTTTGGAATTAGTTGCAAGGATGGGTTGCAGAGCAGACATGATCTTAATTCACTGGCGTTGTCTCCTTTGTGTGAACTGGATAAACTTATTTTTAGTCATCCCTAACTTTTCAGTTTTGCCTGTTTTTACACACAAAATTCTTTCAGGTTAAACCTATAGGGTCATGTGTTATCCAAGCAGACATACAGAATTCACAAATTACCTGTATCACAGAAGTTCCAGATGAGTCCCTTAGTGTTTGTGTATATGCTATGGCTTTCTAAATGCGGATGTTTCTAGAGGAGATTAGAAAACAACTGAGATTCAGAAGTACATGGATCAAAATATTCTTCCCTCTTTCCAGTCAGAATATGTAGCTAATACCCTTCAAAACATTTGTTCCAAAAGTACAGGACATTCCTTTGGGAGTAATTTGCTACTCACTTGATAGTAATTGAATATGTCTACAAATATTTACATTGAAATGTGAAGGGCTAGCACTCTTGGAGGGGGGGAATTTCAAGACTTAGAGAATGTTGAGAATGTCATTTTATGCAACAGCAAAGGAGCTTCTGCTTCCAATCTGTAGGTATGATCACTTGACTGTGTATTTAGAAGTGAGGAAATGCCTGGAAAAGTTTTCTGACTCTTATTCCTGAGAACAATATTATATATTTTCATTCTCATAAAATGTAGAGAATGTACTGTACAGATGTAAAATGTAGAGAATATGTTTGGGTAATAGTTGGAGACCAATCTAAATAAACATTTATAATTCTGTTTTTATTTTCATTCCTTTTTGGTATATTTCACTGAGCTTTCAGAATGAATACCAGCTATTGTTTTCTCTTTCCCAGTTATATGGTGCGTGCAATATTTTATGCATCATTTGGGCCTCAGATGTTGTGGGTGAACCTTGTAATTCAAAATAACATTTTTCATTGGAAGGAAAACACATTGTTTCTAGAAACTCTTGTAAACTGTTTTTTCCAGTACTTGTGTATATAATTTATTGAATGCACTCCTCCATAATTTATGGATCTGGGTAATTCTTGCTAATTGTAAGCTGTAATTGAAAAATCAGGTTGAAGTGTGTTGTTTGTTCAAGTTTTGAAAGCCTGTTGCTCTGAAATTGGGGCACTTCTACATATGACAAATGGTATAGAAATATTCTGATTCAAGCAAAGCACATAGGACAGAAGACATGTAATACAGGTATTGTTTGGTGGGATGCAGGGCCTTGTGCTTCTTTTCAGAGTAGTAACTGTATGAGACTGGAAGATGGCTATTTCCCCATCCTCTTTTACTTTTTGTGTTTACATGTATTTATAAGTACACGCCCAGTATGCCCTAAATGTTTCTCCCCTCCCAGGCAGAATCATTGCTGTTTCATTACACTTGTACATTCATTTTTTAGAGTGCATGATATGCAATGTTTGGGCGTCGTGGCTTGGTTCCTCTGTCAAAATAGGTCCTTTTCTCTTTCAGAAATGTGAACCTGTACTGTGAAGTGTTTTTAACTCTAGTAAATAAGATGTATATAAGACATTATTTTAATATTGAAAATAAATTGTATAAGAAAGCCAAAGTATAAGGAAGTAGTTTGTCCTTTATTTTTTTTTTTGACTTTTAAAAAGCAAATTGCTTTTTCTTTTTGTAATGAATGAAAAAATTCTGAGCATCTTCAAACTTTTTTATATTAGTTTTCAATTCTTACTGTACTGTGGAGTTTGGTTGGTTTTTTTGTTTTTTTTTTTTTTGTTTTTTTTTAATTTTTTTTTTTGAGAGTGTGATGATTAGTTTTTCCTCTGTTACCACTGTGCTGAAGAGGAATATTTTGAAAGTAGTTCCACAGGTGTGCTTTTTTCTGTCTGGAGTCCTCAGCTTGGAGGATGATGCCAAAACTCTTACTGATCATCTGAGTGTGCTTTGTTGAAAGATTCTGTAGATAGTAGAATTCCACTATTTTTTTAACTGACTGATGGCATCTTCTACAAATGAGCTTTTTTTTTGTACTACAGGCTGGCTTGTCTAGTCTCCTTCCAAAACCAGGACATAATAAAGAGCAGATACAGCAGATTCTATATTGCTTGGTTGAAAATAGTAGTAAAATGTATATAAACTAAACTAAATATAAAGCTGTGATTCTTTCAGAGAATAGTGCAAATTAGTTTCAAATGTAAGAATGGCTACAGTTAAGTAAACAAATTAGAAAGTTATGTGTGGCAGTATACGAATGGAAACATTTTTGATGAATGAGAAAACACCCCAGGTTTTAGTGTGTTTGCTCCAAGTCTATAGTCTTTTCTATAAAAGATACCTGGTTTTTATAAAGCCAGCAGGAGACAGATCTTTTGTATGTGCTTCCTGTCTGAAGTGCTCAGACAATATGTTTGCCGTATAATGTGTTTTCCCTTTAAAGATCCAGAGATCCAGACAGATCTCCTTACTTAGCTGGGGTAAAAAAAAAGCCAAAAGAGGCAGTGTTTATTTTTCATGGCGATGACTTGGGGGAAGTGCAGTCACTGCCTGTTCTTTTAGCAGTGACTTACTGAGCAGGTGCCAGGCCTACCGGCACGGGTGTTGTTCCAGAGGAGCTGCAGCTCCTGCTGTCTCCTGGCTGTCCTGCAAGCCATGCAAGCAAAGGAAGGGATCAGGGCTTGCATGAGCTACGTTAGGAGCATTGCTGGGGATGGGAGGGGACCGTAAATGATGGGAAGAGGTAGAGGAGATGAGTGAACATGATTGGGAAAATCAGGAATGTGATCAAACACGAGGCTTACTGTGACATGAGGCAGTTGTGGAGTCTGGCGAGGTGAGAAGACAGGACTTCAGACAGTGTTCAGGTGTGTTGAGGTTGAGAATTACTGTTTTAATCCCCGTGTTTCCCTCTGTCACTTTTGTTGACAGGAATTCTCCCTGAAGCACCCTTTTTGGCTTGAGCTGTCTTGTAGGGCTGCAGCAGCTGCATGGGTTCAATGCGGTGCAGTGGGTTGCAGTCATGCGTGGTACATGCAATTTTAACGTAAATTGGAGTCTCTTGAAACTTCTGTAATTTACAGTAGTTCATGCGACCTCAGAGGTTGCCCTGGTAACTGGTGTCCCAGGAGCCTCTGGAAATATACTTGAAAAGTGTCTCAAAGTCTACATGTCAGTATAATGTCTAAAAATATTGAGTAATTATGTTTATATTTAAAACTGGTTTTCAAGGTGTCTTTGGTAGCAGACTTCCCCAAATATAAAAAAGAAAGATCACATGCACTTTGAAATTATGTGGCTTAAAAATTCCTAAAAAGCATCCATGAGCACTCTCCCAAATTATGAGCCATTATTTGGTGATGCCTTCTACTTTTACTTTAATAACATAACTTACAAATGAAATTCATGTAGTATTTAAGTCATTAGAAGAATGACTTCTGCCTTCATATGACATAAAAGGGAGAGGTGTGGATTAAGGTACTTTATTACTGTTGATCTCTAAAAGAAGGAAGCCAAGAGGATATAATAATTTTAACTAGGAGACAAAAGTAATGCTGCCTTAAGTGCTTCTTTTATAAAAGCTTCAGTAGAAAACAGTTACACAGTGGTGGAATGTTCAACCTCTCTTCATTTTAAGGAATAATTGTCACAATTTTAAGCATTTGTTCCCTTTCTTTACCTCCCACTGTCTTAGTTGTGGACCCGAAGCATAAACGGACTTAGCAGTGTTGTCACCTTGCATTTGTTTATGCATTTCAGAGGAAGAGTGAGCTGCATTAGTACCAGCTTTTAGTTGGAAGGTGCACAGTATTGCCTAAGTCGTAGAATGCCTGTTCTCTCATAGTTACCTTGGCTTCTGAAACGCTTTTCTTTTTTTTTTTTTTTTTTTTTTTTGTGGATATTCATGACCAGCTATAAATAAAAATGGTAGAAAGAAGTCTAGTTTATTCCATGTAAGAAAAAGTGTGACTTCTGAATCCGTACTTAAATCTTGACATGTGGTGAATATTTAAATTTAGTTGCTGTACAGCTTGGTTTCAAAACATACCTCAATGGAATTTCCTTAGTAAAACAAGAATTTAGACTAGTTCTGCTGTGATCTCAATAAAATAAGAAAACCAGAAATGTATACACCATTGACACTTGTTGGATGGTGAATAAAAGAATTGAACAACAATCTGTTAAAATATCAAAAGGTGTAACAGTGTATACAACAGATATGCTTTTGCATTTTGTATTAAAGTGAGAGCGGTCCATTCCTGAAGGAAATGCTGATTTATTTTTCAAAGGGAATCAAAGTGATATTCTTTAAACTAGTTTGTGGTTTACAGAAGTAATTTGTCTACATACTGTCTTTAAATAAATAAAAAAGATTACCGGGTGAATGTTATGACTCTATCAAGCAAGCTTCAGAATGTCACTGATTCTATAAATATTGGCCTGCTGGGGCAACATGGAAATAAACCAAAGAAAAACATATACAAAAGTACTATTCATCTCTGGTGCTATATATTAGGGAGATGACTGTGAGGTAAAGAATATATGATCAAACCCCGTATCTTTCATGTTCCTGAATCTTAGTCTTATCTCTATATTTTTCATATTCTTTGTCATTCTTCATCCCATGACAAGTGAGCCTGTCCATTTTCCTCAGACTTTGGACTACATTTGTAACATTTAAAGTTAGTTCAAACAAGTGACTCTTACACACTGAGGCAGAGTTGCAGTCTGAATTTGGAACATTTTCCTGAAATGGGTTAAAGTCTTAGGATGAGAAGCATCCAAAAGATTTGCTGTTGTTTATAGCCTTTGGGTTTAGCTGTTCGGTTTGTTTCTGGAACCAGCCAACGGATGTGTGTGCAGTCTCACCATCAGCACTCGTTGCCTTCCAGTCACACATTTTTGTGAGTTTTCCCCACACTGCCGGATCCAGAGCTGTGGCAAGTCTGCCAGCTTTTCTTGAGGAGTCTTGCATTGCTAATGTGTATGTTGCTCAGTTATGTCCATGACAAAATGATATGTATGGCAGACTTGCTATTCATAAAATTATGTTTATACCTGGAGTGTGGTTTTGGATACAGTAATTTGCTTCTAATCTCAGGCAGAATTGCAGTCCTATTACCATACAACATAGAATTTTAGGAAGGTTGCCTGTGTAAACATTTCTTCTTAGCCACCAGTGTCTTATAAATCAGTGAATAATATACTTGCATACATCCATAAAACGTATCTATTTTCTCTGCATAACGTTTGTTCAATCTGGCATGTGGGAACAAAACTAGAATTATAGTTCTGTAGCTGTGATACATTCACACAAAGTGCAGTGAAGAGCTAAATGGAGGAGAAAATTTTTGGATATGTTTTCATGCGTCTTGAAATATAATACTGCTGGTATGATGTTACTTCACCAACTATTAGTTACTTAGGAACTAAAAAAGGATTACAGCCCAGTAAGATTTGCTTGAAGTTGAACATGTATTAACTAGGAAGTGATGATGGTGTTGGACTGTTCACTTTAAGGTTCCTGACTTCCAGCACCTCCTTAAAAGAGTGACTGATTATTGCTAGGGGTCAGGAAAATTGATCACTTAAAAAGGTTTGCTGGAATTGCTGAAAGTTGAACTCTAAAAATCAATAGCTGTTCCAGAAAGTTTGGGTCCATGTAATAACACTTAATAACATCTTGGAACTTTTTCATAGTTTTTTAGTGTATTTTAGTCTTGTCTAGTTTACAGACATCCAGAGTTACCTAGTAGTGTTACACTAGCAAAAGTGTCTACCATCACACTTGCTTTGAGTTGTGTTTCCTGTATCGCTTAGAAATTAACCAGAAACTCTGGGAAAAGCATAGACTGTAAGTCATAAATTTCGAAGAGCATAGAAGATATTCTCTTGAGGCTTTCAGAATGTTTATAATCAGCGTTAACCAGCTAATCAGTGAACTGTTGTATGTGTAATACTGCTTCTAAGGATTTTTCAGCCCTGTGTCTATTGGTGTTTTCTCATTAACCAGTGGGTAGGCCGTGTGCTCAAATGGTATCTTTCTCTCTAATTTTCAGAATATAGACAAATGTGTGAGTTAACTGATCATTGGACAGGTCTGAAGGGTGGTGATGAATGGAATTATATCCATCTTGCAGCCCGTCTCCAGTGGTGTTGCCCAGAGCTGACTTTTGGGCCAGCCCTGTTTCATATCCTTATCCATGATTGGGATGAGGGGATGGAGTGCACCCTCAGTAAGTTTGCAGGTGACACCAAGCTGGGCAGGAACGTTGATCTTCTGGTAGGCAGGAAGGCTCTGCAGAGGCATCTGGACAGGGTGGATTGATGAGCTGAGGCCAACTGTGAGAGATTCAACAAGACAAAGTGTTGGGTCCTGCATTGGGGTCACATCAGCCCCAGGCAGTGCCACAGGCTGGGGCAGAGTGCCTGGAAAGCTGCCCAGCAGAAAAGGACCTGGGGGTGCTGGCTGACAGCAGCTGAACGTGAGCCAGGAGTGAGCCCAGGTGGCCAAACAGGCCATTGGCATCCTGGCCTCTATCAGCAATAGTGTGGCCAGCAGGACCAGGGCAGTGATTGCCTCCCTGTACTGGGTACTGGTGAAGCTGATAATGATTAGTGGAACAAGTTATTAAATAATAAGCAAAGGAGTTCCTAACAATGGATATAGAAACCATGGCCAGCACTGGCACCTTGCTGAGAACACAAGCAACTGCTAAATTATACTGAAATTATAATAAGTTGCAGCCAATATGAACCCTCTGCATAGTGAATTTTCATTCAGTTTATTTCACTGAGCACACTGTCTTTAAGAACAAACCTCTTAAAATGAACTGTGTTTAAAACAAACAAATTATACAGAAATGGTTCTAAGTTGTGATAAAAATTATCAATGGTACATGTATCACTAATCTGTTAACTTTTTCCTATTGATAGTCTGTTTTTGTCCTTTAAGATCTATTAATGAAAATTGTTCATACTTTGCTAAGGAGGACTTTAAGGTCCTGATGGATGAGAATCTGGCACTTGGTCAGCAATTCATCCTTGCAGCAAAGAGGGCCAACAGTATGCTGGTATGTGTTGGGTAGTGTGTTGTCAGCAGGTCAAGGGAAGTGTCAGCTTAATTTATCGATTATTAAGTGTTCTTGGTATATTTGAGGCAAAAATTATGAAGGATTACCTATTAATGTGTAGAGAGTTCTCCAGGTACTGTTATCCTTGTGACAGATGTGCACTAAATTGTCATAAGTTATCAGTAAATGTGATTCTAAGTATCCTGAGGTGACAGACCTGCATGTGGGAAGCTCAAAGCCCATTGCCCCTCAGAATGTCTGCAGAAGACTGCTCCAATTACCCTCGTACGAAGCTCTGATCTCCCTGAAGAAAATAAATCATTAGAGATTAGGGTAATCCGAGGTCATTTCTGAAATCTTACGGTTTAATTCAGGTGTTCCAACACAGACAAAAGCGTGTTCATACAAGGAAGTTCTGTGATTTTCTTGTGTGTATCTGCCACGTGTCAGTATCTGCTAAGGGCAGTGGGATGACTGGTTTTGTTCAGGTGCAGTTTGCAGCTATCTTGGTAGAAAAAGAAGGTGAATAGTACAGTGCTGGTTTTAAGCACTTCAGGCAATACATGAATTTCCTACATTGAAAAAAATACTGTTTACCACAGTAGGGATTTTGACACAGGTTAAGATCTGTTCTGAAACCTTCCCTGTTCTCTTTCAAAATTGCTGGGAACTTCTGTGGGAAGACAGCAGGTCATGCCCTGATGAGATAAGCCTCTCTGGTGTCTTGCCTAGAAGAGATAAGGAATCTTGGTCTGTGTAGTTGCAGAGAGTGTTGTCTTTGAAGAGGCAGGTACTCTACACCTGCCCTTCTTGAGCAGGGTTTGATTGATAATGTTAAACAACAAGCTTTTGTTTTCCTTATCGAGCCCTCGGGAGTTCTTGGCAGTGCCGTAATGTCTACTGAGGAAATCTCAGTGAGAGGCAGTAGAGAGTTCAGGTGTTTAGATCTCGCCATTTTAGATCCGTTTCTGTTAGGTGAAGCCAGAATGAAAAAAATGAAGGGAAAAAATTGTTCTTTGGGCTAAGATTTGACATTGTGGGAAGTATCAGGATCATCTTTCATTTGCTTTGGATGCAGCTGAGTCTGCCACAAGGTTAATGACACGTCAGCTCCAGTGGGACTGTGTCTTGTTGGTTGACTTGGGGATCGAAGGAGTTGTGAAGTCTTGATCTATGCTTTTTTTAATAATCTGAATTTTATTGATTCATTTTTTCTTCCCAACTGCCTGTTTTTGGAAAGCCTGTGGAACCTTGTCATCTTTGGATCTCTTCTTTTATCAGATTTATTTGAAATCGAGAAATAAGTTTTAAAGTTACGAGAATGTGTGTCTCTTATGCATTCTTAGATGATGTGATCCCTGGATTATTTTCCTAGGAAACCATCTAAAACATAATATATGGTTCATTGGTAGCCCTGGAAACAGCCTGCTTCTATCTCAATCACTTTTATCATCACAAAGCTTACTCTGCCATGATTTACTTCCTCTCATAAATCTTTTAAGAAATAGTTGTTACTGTAACTAAGTGCCATTGTGAGAAGTGTGCAAATACTGTGGTAGGGAGAACGTTCTATATAAACTGGGACATTTCTGCTGTATTTGAGAGCAGATCATTTAACGGAGATGTCTGAAAGTTCAGTTCCTTAACATTCCGGAAATAATATTGTGCTGGAAAGAACTGGCAGAAGATGATGGGTATTTAAATGAAGGGTATTTATAATACATTACTGAGGCAAAAATTTATTCTTTATTATGTAATGTGTGAAACTAGAACTGTTCTTAAAAAATGCTAAAGTAAATAATCTAGTGCAACAGGGTGGGACCGAATTGTTGTTGATTTTCCAATTTTGTAAAATTTGTGTCCTATTTCTACAAGTTGAAATAGCTAATTTACACTTGGTTGAAGGATTGAAATAGAATTGCAGCATAAAGCAAGTTGCTGAAATAGGGATTCAACATATATCGAATGAGAAGTTATGAAATGTCAGTGAAATAGTTATACCACTTATTGTTTGTTCTTTTCTACTGAACTATACTGACAGTTAAAATTCAGTGATAGGGAAAAATTGGCCAGCAACAAGTTGCTGCAGATATGAATAGACAGTTCTATTAATATCACCAGAATGCTTTTGCTGTGTTCAGTTAACTTTGTGTCTCAGAGAACTGGTTGATTTATAGCATTTTCAATTATAATGTGACTGTTTTTAGTTCAGGATTCAAAGTGGGTAATAGATACTGAATTCTATATTCACATGTGTATATGTATACAAAATGCAGTATTCAAGTAATTTAATATTTTTGCTAACTTCTCAATTAGTCATTGCATCAAGTTAGTTCAGCAAATTATTTTCCTTTAGATGTATTCTTTCTGTTCTGTCTTAGTACAGAAATCTAAATCTTCTAAAGCAACATTCCTTTAATGGCACATCTGCTTCATCTCAGTTCTTACGCTTCCCTTTGGCCCCTCTGTCACTTCAAACTTAGATTCTGTTGAGTCCAATGGGGCCAGTCATGTTGCAGTATGAATTTACAGAAATGTGTGGAAATCTGGGTAAAGCTGGTTAAAAATGTGCTTTTAAAATATTTTACATACAATCTGTTTCTAAAGAAAAAATTAAACCCCAAAAGTCTTGAATTTTAATGACAGTGCTTTTTATTACTTTTTAAAAAATCTAATAATCTCTTTGGATTTGTAAGAAGTTAAAGATTTACTGTTTTAGTCTTTGTAGCAGTTAAACTATTCTGAGAGTTTTTAAATGTATAAAATGTTGTTCCTTCAAATTTCATTATGGCATTTGAATACTTGCCTTTATTTTCAGGGTTCAAGTGTAAGTATTAATACCAAAGACTTGTCTACTTTTGACTAGATTTATTGGTATAGGTGACCCAAGGGCCAGCTCTATTTTTAGGGACCACACAAATTCTATCAGCAGGCTTTTTTCCTGGTGTAATTCAGCTACTGGGAGGAGTAAGCTGGGTAACCAAAAAAACACATTTTGTAAATATAACTGTGTCCATTCTGGTACTTTTCGTGGTACACTGGTGTCATTTACAGCAGGGATTTTCTTTACATTACTGTCCACTGTACAGGCAGACTTTCAAGTACAATCTAAATATACTCTCCACAACGTCTTGATTAAACCATCTGTATGCTTTAGGTACAAAAGTGGCTCCTGTGATACATTTTTAGTTCTGACTAACAGTCTTAGGAAAAGAAAACATTTTTTCCACAAAGGTTTCCGTGTTGAAGATGAATATTCAAATAATTTAAAAACAATAAAATATGAACTATTAAAATAATATGTTTGGACAGTTTTGTTAAACCAGTAACTATAACGAGAGAAAATAAAGTTGGAAGTAGGAAGCTGGGAGAGCGGGGGTGTTGTCTGTGAGGGAACAGTTCTGGTTTCTGTCTCTCCATTACATCGAACAAGAATAAAGCTTCTCCCCATGTAATCATTTAATCACTGTGAGTTTTCATGGTGGGTGGCTATAAGGTTGAGATATGGAAAATTAATGTAGTTTCTAGGTATTACCTAAATTTTTCTTCTTCAGCCTTTTCTTGCCCACGCCAGGCATGCACCTTTTTTCCTGTTGGTTTAGGCAGGTGGGCCTCCGTGGAGGGACCCTGAGCTGATTTCAAAGGACAGGGATAGCACTCTGTGCTGTGAGCAGGATCAGTGGAGGCCTTTGGTTTCAGAGTGAGCAGAAAGTAATTCAATTTGAAGAAAACAGATGAGGAAATAGTTTTGCTTCTGTGATTGGTTTTGGTTTTGGATGTAGTGTGAGTTAATTTTTTGTGCTTTACACTGTGACTTTTTGAGTATTTGTGATGTGTAAGAAATTTAGAAAGCTGCAGGCAGGGCATTGAGATATGGTACATGAATATACTAATGAAAGATTAATGATATTTCCCTTGTATGACTTAGCGGTTTAAAAAAGGAGTCTTGTTTTCCTAGTAATTATTTTTTTCCTCCACAGAACACAATTATGGTATTACCATATTTTCATTATTGCCTGCACAAAGTATTAAATACACTGAGTTCTGAAAATTAAAAGTAGGATTATTTTTGCCTGCCATATTATACTGAAGGTCAAGTGCACACTATATGCGTAGCCTTCCTCCACAACTAGAAGGGTTATGAATCATATTTTACAATATTTTTATGTTCTTGCATACTTTCTTACTGCCTCAAGTGCTATAATTCTAATCTATATTGAGAATTTCTTAGCAACTACTTGCTAAGATGCTGCTGTTTTAGATGACAATCTAAGAATTGTCTTCAATGTATTTGCTCTTTACTCTTGTGTCCTTTAACATATTGAAACTGTAATGTCCGGTAGTGATTCTCACTCAGCATTCCTCAAAAGCAAACTTGTAGCAAGCAATCAAAATAGATCCCATTAAAATACTAAAAGTCTGAAGAAAACTGGTATACCTACAAATTTTTATTTGTTTAGTTGTAATTATTTGGTAAAGCATACAGATGACTTATTAGGTTTGGTTTGTCAAATCTATGAACATTTATATAAATATAAAGATCCCCTGCCTTGGGTTTTATTTTGCTTAGGATAAACAAATACTTTATACTGTTTGATTTTGGTAGTCTCTCTCATGTCTTTCTGTTACAGGCATCTTGTATTAAATATTTATCGTTCACTGTTCTTTCCTAAGTGCCTGTAACTGTTATGAATAATTAAAGAACTGAGTTAAGGTGGGAGAAGGGCATTGATGTAGCATTCAGCATGAGAATTTCCTGTAATTTTTTGACGACTGTAAATTACATACACCTGAAAATCAACATGAAAAACAAGTCAGAAACAGCCTTATGTGGTTAGCAAAGGTACTTGGGTACTCATGTCTTGTCTGCCTGTGTGATAACCTAGTAAGTATTTTTAATCTAATTCATAAGAATTGTCTTTAAAAATCAACAGCTAGTTATCACTGTTGAACTATCATTGCCATCTTAGGCTGAAGTAGCAACTCAAGAATTTGCAAGATAATACTTGTTTCGCAAGTCGTAAGTTTTTAAAAGTTGCAACTTTTGTATTTGATTTAATACTGAATTATGTGCATGAACTCTTTGTGGCATTAAAGAGTTAATATTGGTAGTAGTCACTCTCCTAATGGACAAAAAGGAACTTATCTCAAGCCACACAAGGAGAACAATTCAGTCTGTGAAGTTCCATTTCTTTCTTTAAAGTTATCTTGTGAAATTTGCTAGTCCAGTTACAATTAGTCCAGCAGCAAATCTGAAGACACCGTTCATCAGTCACTAGAGTGAAGAAAATCAGTTGATGAATTGAAAGCTTCAGGGCAGTGGTAATGATAGTTTTTAGAATGAAAAAAAAAAATTTACATTGTATTATTTGAAGCCTTGAATGTCTGGCAAAAATAACCTGTAAGTGATAGTTTTACTTCTGTGTTGTTCCCTGGAAAACACTCAATAACAGGAAAGGACACAAAAACACCAGGAGCTTTCCAAGAGAGCAGATGACATTTGGACTGAAATCTGGACAAAATACACAAATTGACGGCACAGGTGGAAGTGAACATTTTGCCACATCAGGGAAAGTAAAAATACATGATTTAGGCATAACATTGTGCCGAGAGGTTGGGTGGGATGACCTGTAAGGATGTGTGAAAAAGCCATTTCTATAAAGCATAGAACACATTTGTGGTCAATCTGCTGTTTATTTTTTGTGAGCAAGAGATGTGACAGTTAAGTGACTGTCATGTAGATTTCCTCTTAAAGTAGAGGAGAGTGACAAGGTACTTTTCTGCTTTCTGACTAAATTAGTCCATCATAACAAACACAATTATTTTCATTTCCTGGTTATATATGCAGCATTGAAAATAAGAATCTTGTCTGCATGGAGTAAGGTGTTGGTTTCCATATTATTGTTTTTTTAGTATTTAAATACATGTAATTTCATGTAGTATATACCTGTAATGGCATCCTAAGATGCACAGTCCAAGCTTGTTTTTGTCAGGTGGTTTGTTTTGACTCAGACAGGATAGTGTCTGGGCCTGCTAGGTAGGAAAGTTGGTAAAAAACCAAACAAATAAACCAAACCAAACACTCTTGTCTGTGGGAAAATCTGGAAAAGCTTCTGGGAAGGCTTTCCCAAGAGTGGAAAAGAGTTGGAAGGCTTGACCCAGTGCTACATCTCAACTCTTGCTGGTGATGCTGTTGGCTTCTCTTCCTCTGTGATGTTGAAGGGTAGCAGCAGAGGTAGAGGTGAAGCAGCTTTCTGCAGAGCCTGCATGAGAAATTGCAGAAATCTTAAACATACTTATTCTGTTATATTTCAAAATCACCCACATGCTGTACTTTTGCTTTAAAGGCTGACAGCTGTGTTACTTATTTTGCCAATTCGGTCAAATTGCTGTTTATGACTGAAACAAGAAATGGAAAAATGCCATGCTTTCTACCAGTGGAACTAACATGCAGCTATGAATACTAGAAAAAAATCTGATATTCAACACCAGACTGCTGCATATTAAATCTTGTCGATAAGTCTTGATTAGAATGCTCCTGAAAGTGTATCTTAGCTATAATGTTTGGGTGTTTAAAACATTATGAAAGACCTTAAAATGAAAATGCTCAGAGTTTGAATAGGTGTGTGTGTATGCAGAAAGAGCATCTTGCTGGTTTTACGAGTAACAGTGAAGACTCAGAAACTTCTCTCCTGAGCTGTGCTGAAATCTATTGATCCATTTTGTTGAGCCAGTTTCAAATCCTTTGGTACCTTTATATGCAGCACCAGCTTTGTCATCTTCAGTCATTATTCAAGGTAAAAGCATGTGTAGCTACTATTACTTTTTCTGAGAACTGATGGCAGAAAAAATAAATGGTTATAATAAACTTAAGTTTCTCTGTAGTAGTTAAAATGATCTGTTTGTCATAATTTAGATCTAATTTCTTAATACATGAGAAATTAGGAGTCTAAAAAACTCTCAACTTACTTATCTAGGGTTAAAACTCTTCATGCCATCAAGCAATTTTTAACAGCTGTCAGTGCATTTTCCTCAGTTTAAGACTCAGTACATAGTAACTGCTGTATTTCACAAATAATTGTTGCAGTTTATATGGATTTGGTTAAAATGTTGGTTGTTTGGATCTGAAATATGCATGTTTTGCTTTTATCGAGTTTGTGAAAATGGGATACCTCTTTTGCTCTGTTGGAAATGCTTCCAAGAAGCCTGAACTGTAACTGACTCAGTAACACTAAGAACTGAGACATTCATGCCAAGCATAACTCAGGCTTTGGCTCTCTCAGTGCTCAAAGCAGTCTGGGTAGTTTCCTTAAATGCTTCTTATTTATTTTCTTTTGAGACCAGACTGTTTTCCCCCTTTCCCCTGCTCATCTGTATTGTAAATTAACCCCTGAAACCAAATGTCCCTTTAGTTTAATTTCATAAATATGCAGATATACTCATACATGAGAGAATGCCTCAATGGTGTTTGAATTTTGGTTTTGCTGCTGTGTTTTAATGTTCAGATATAATGTTATATAATAGATATAGTATAAATGTATTGTAGAATTATAATGTCATACATAGTATAATATAATTAAATTATAAAATTATGTTATAAAATGACAGAATCCTAGAATGGTGTATCCTAGTGATAGCTGCTGGAGGGCAAACATATATGGCAGCATGAAACTGCAGAATGGGGAAGTCTTAGTTGCCACAGACTTTTTAAAATTTAGGTCAAAATCAAACATGGTAAAAGTAGCTTCAACTCCTTTATTTTCAGCAGAGTAAGCAATATCAGATTGTTTACTTTCTCTTCGAAAGGATATGGAGTGGATTTGTGTAAGAGCTGAGTGAGAAGGCAGCAAGCAGCATCATGCCCGTGGATGTCTGCGACATCTTCGAGGAAGAAGCGTCTGCGTTGGACTTGATGATCCTTGTGGGTCCCTTCCAACTCAGAATATTCTGTGAATCTGTATCTGTGCCATGTAGCAGAGAGTTAGGGAAAGCTCCCCTGTGACATCCTGTGAGAGCACTTGAATAATGAAAGACCTAAGGATACTTAAGACAGCAACATAAAAAACGTATCGAAAGATGGTTTCTTTACTCTTGGTAAACTGATCAAATGACTAAATAAGCTATTCTGTAGGAAGGTTTGCAAAGAAAGCCTTCAGTCTAGACTTTATTTGCAAAACTATATCCTGTTATTTCCTGGCTCATCACAGTCACAGTCTTTTGAGTTAAATTGGCTGCTGTAACAGCAACAAGGCCAACACAGGCTGCCGTTTTTCTCTGCTCTTTCTAATAGGTAGTGTGAAAGTGATCTCTCTCATATCATAGAATCATAAATTTTCTGGTGTCCTGTTTTCTTGAAATGAGGCAGAACAAAATGAGCCCAAGAGCCTGAGAACCTCAATTCTGTTACTTTATGGTGTTGGCAGTTCTTTCTTATAGCTTGCCTTTGTGCTTTATATGTTTATGAAATTGTTGCTGTACTCTGTCAGGTGGACCAAGATGAGAGATTTGTTTTCCTTAATAGAATTGTTTATGTTGGAAAACACCTTTAAGATTTCCAAGTCCACCACAAAAACTAATGACATAAAACTCTACTGTTAGTTCATGTAGGATAGGATTTCAACAGAAGCGTTTCACCTACATTGATTTTAATAGAATTAATTTCCTGATAAAAGTGATTGACTCTCTTCTTTCCTCCCATTTTTCATCGGTTCTTTGTTTCTAGTGGTTCCTTTGAACCAGCTCTGATACTTAGCTGGTCACATGGAAAATTCTTTCAGCTCACTAAAATTGCAGAAAACTAATTTGCAAGACAATAGATTTTTTGTTTCCTGAGGTAGTGAAGTAAGTTAACTTACTGTGTGTCAGACAGGTGCTAATGAGGGCCTGAGGAGCTGAAGCGGGGAGAAGGGAGACGCAACTGGGGCAGGAGGAGGAAGACAGAGGACAGAATATTAATGTTTTGAAGAGGATTTGAAGAGGGAATTGGTTTAACTGTATCATGAACCATGTAGTTTGCTCATCTGAAATAATACAGGTCATTTTTGTTTGAATATTGAGCTAAGACTTGCACCGGTGTCCATATTCCTTTAAGCACAGAATTCCTTTAGTAAAAAATAAGGTTAAAAAAAAAAGAGTTGTTACTAGTTCAACTAATCATATTTTCTTTCCTCCTCATTGTTATTTATAACATTGTGTAACTGGGTCTGGCTGGGGTCAACCCACCACACATTAGAAAAATAAGTTTTTCTTAAAAGATTTCTACAAACAACAGGTATACCAATTTGGGGAAATATTTAAATGCTGAGCACAAATACAGTGATTGACTACAAGTGGGAGGCCTTGTGTTTTCCAAATAGCTGATGTTTTGTCTCTCCTCAAATGGTTGTTATTTCAGATGAGGACTCTACTTTGTTTTACTGCTCGGAGCTGTGTGCAGTTTCACTGTGGCTACAGAAACTGCTGGACACAGTCTGATTTAACACGTGCCATTTCTGAAGTGTTTGGGATCCTGTCAGCTGAACTGCTGCTTACTTGGAGAGTTTTTTCCTGTTTTAGTTTCCACATGCTCTGGAAGCTTTGGACAGCTGTGTTAAGCATTCAAAAGTACATGCCTTTTAGTGAATCCGTGTCACTGTGTTAGAAAGCATCTCCTGGTAATGGCAAATTAAAAGGTTCTGACCAGGAAGATGCTTGGCTGGAAGAGAGGGGCTGAGTGGTGGCTGTGGGCAGATTCTTCTGCTGAGTTGTTGATTCCAGGAGAATAAGGCTGAGAGAGGGTGCGTCGAGGACAAGGATGTAGAGCTCTGAGCTCCTGCCTTCGGGGACACGGCTTCTGATGGTGAAGTGCCTTTTCTGCACCACCACCCCCTCTTTCCTCCTGCCCAGCTCTTTTCTCCCTTTTCCCCCACCCTCTTCAAAAGAAGACCATCACTCTGCCTTTAACTGCATATAACTTTTGGAATCAATGCTTAATTTTGTGTACTAAAGATGAACCGTTGCTGATTTATCTGTTACTTTCCTTTTTTTCTACTGCCTCTTTCACACAAAAACTTGCTTAGCCTCTTCTATAATGCTGCATTCTATGTTCTAGAATGAGTTGGCAGCTATGCATAGGAAAACTCTACATAGTTTTATATGATTTATTTCTTCATATGTGCTTGCAAAAACAAGTGGTCCTGTTCATTAGTGCTGTTTCAGTTACAGGTGTTTTTTCAAAGAAAACCCTAAATATTTTTGTGCTAAAAATATTTATAGAGATAAAGATAATATGATTGACATTGCACTTGTAGCACATTTGCTCATCCGCACTAGCATTTTTATCTCTAAAACCACAAGTGGAACCTTGGAAAAGAACAAATTACTGGTATTATAATATTTTTAACAAAATGCATTTAGAAAATTAATATTCTAAAGTGCTAACTTAAATATATGTAGTTTTTTTTCCTTTGGGTAGACTTAACTATATTTAGACATGCTTTCTTAAATACGAAGAAAATCTATAAAATTCAAGTTTTTTGTCTTGAAGAAAAATGCTTAAGAATCTTAATTAAATAAAGAAAGCATCATTTTTTTTAAACTTAGCACTTCCTGAAACAGGCTTGTTATACATCATGTCTTCAAGCTAGGTGATTTTGCAATTACATCTAAAACAGCTTTCATGCTATATGACATGAAATAATGGTGTAAATGGATAAAAATTAAAATTACCACACTTAGGTGTGGCCTTTCTTCTCACCTATTCACCTGTAATTGCTCAGAGTATTGGCACACCACCACTGGCCTTCAGGTTCACAAGCATGCCACTTAATTCAGACCTTAAATACAAAAAAAAAATATAAAATTTGAAAGCTCTTGAGACACTGTACCTGCTTGCAGTCTTACTGCTGCACCTATGTACAGACCTTGCCAGGCTGAATGGCTCACATTTGTTTTGTTTCTAAGCCTGTTTGGGATGAGCTGAGTAGGCATTCTTGGGCCTGTAGCTCCTACAGACTGTGTACCATCGTTGCCTCAAGGTGCATGAGTTTTCTCAGAGGTTGTCGAAGCTCAGCCCTTGGCAATCCAAAAGCCTGCAGTGAGGTGCTGCACTTCAGGGGGTGTTTTGTGTTCTTGTTTCTTGTGTAATCACTTGGCTGGCAGAGCACTCGCCTGCACTCATGGAGTGGTTGGGCTCTGATCCCTCTGCCTGGGCATCTTGGAGTGCTCGTGCTCTCAACACTAGCATGGAGCTGCCTTCCACGCTTTGGTGAACCTCTGGTATATAAAAATGGGTGGAAATTCTTTATGGTTAGAGCATAAACAAGTAGCAGCAGGACCTGTCCAGCTGGGGAGGTGTATATTGAGAGGACAAAATTCAGTGTTCAGGTCCTTGCTACATGGACTAAATTTTGCATTCAGGGTCACCAAGTGTTTTATGACATCAGGGACTTTCACTTCCCAGACGAGTGCTCTAGAAATCTGTCATTGTGCCACTTCCTCTTGTTACCATTATCTTTTCTTTTTGAAGTCCTCTGTTCTAAAAAGAGTACCTTAGTGGGCTAAATGCAGATAGAGGCCTGGATTTTCCAGTCTAGAAACTACCACCTCAAAGCTACAGGTGGCCTTAGGCATGGAGAGAGGCAGGCTCACAGGCACCCATCTCCAAAGTTTGCATGGGCTGGTGTGAGGACCACTCTGTACTGGCAGGTGGCCGGAGTGTTCGGCACTGTGCTCCGGCTGCAGCCCCACACGCACCGCTTTGAGGGGGTTGGCAAGCCCCTGGGCTGTAACTGTTCTCAGTTTCACTGGACCAAGCAGTACCTAAACATCGTGGCAACTTGGTGTTTAAATGGTTTTTAAGTGCTGCTTCTGAGGCATGATTCATTTGGGCATTTACAGGTCGTAAGGTTCACTCTCTGCTTCCTTTCCTTTCGGAGATGTTTACAAACCTCACACTATTCATCATTTCCTCTGTCATCCTGATCTATTATGTTATCAAATCTCTGTTTGAGCTCTACGGCTGTCCGTATCAGTACCGGGGGTTATTTGAACTGCCTTTTAAGTAATTTTATCATACAGTTGCATTAATTAAAAGCATTGCTGTTCAAGAATGATGTGCATCTCTCTCAATGTCTGATTCAAGATTCTTTGTTGTCTCCAGAATTCTATTTTGTAGATAGTGTTTTCTTAGTCACATACCTGTTTCTTTGTTGGTACCTTGAGAGGAATAAAACAAAGTTATCATGGATATACTCTTCCCTCCTTGTGCTTTTAATCCATTTTCTCCAGCTGTCTCTAAGTGCCACAGGTGACAGCTGGGATTATTTCTGTTTTTTAAACTGCTAGGTGCTTTGCTTTCTGTTGCTAGGAACTCCTGGATAAACTAAACTCTTTGTGTAGTCGCTTGTAGTGGTTATGAGGAATGTTTCAAGACAGTTTTATCTGTTGTCTCGTCTGTTCCTTCTGTTCCTCAAAACATCTTGCAGGTGACCTTGGCTGGGGCATGAATAGTGCTAGGAAATGTATTGGTGAGGTGGTTGTTCTGGTTTCAGTGATTTAAGTCTTATGAAGCACAGACAGTCTTTAGGGGAAATTCTGTAATGATGACAGGACATGTTATAAACTGAAGATTGACATGGTCTTCATTGTGCAAGAGATCCTAGAATGGCTGAAAGTGTTTCAGCACAAAAACTGTAGCTGCTGCTTTGGACTGAATTATGCATCTGCACTGTAGAGTCAGTGTCACCTTGAGCATGTTGAACAGCAAGAACCCTGTTAAGTCTCATGAATGCCAAGAAGTCACTCCGATGTTTGTTCAGATACAGTTTTCTGATGTGCCATTCTTTTTGATTCAAGGTAGACCCGAGGCCATGAAAGACTTAACCCAGTTCATGAATGCCACCTCACTTTCGGGGTGAAATCCTCCACATTTTATAACAGAATAAATCTGTCTCCTCTATGCCATACTATATTGCCAAGGCTCACAAATGTTTCACATGTGTGAGTTTCTTCACGGTTTGTGCATGTTCTTGCACAATTGCAATTGCATTCTCAGCTTGTGGAGTGAGAGTTTGTTTTCTGTGTCTTTTCAGAAAGGTGGGTATTTTAGAAAGGTGAATACTTCTTACCAGTGTCTTTGGTAAAATATCCTTGAAGTTACTCTGTTCATGCACATTGATCATGACTGCCATGTCTCTGTCAGGATGGGGATTTGCACAGGCAATCTGGCAGCTCAGGATTACTGATCTCTGGAGAAGCAAAAACTTAAGAAGGGTGTTCTAGAGCTCAGAATGTTTTCACAGTCATTCACACTGTGATGCTGGCTTTATATAAGTAATCTGAGTGGCTAGACTGCTTTACCGTGCAAAAATGAAGAGTACTGGTGAACTGGCTGCGAATTCGTCTGGCAGGCAAGCAAAATAATCTTGTAGGTGATATATTGAATTACTCCTCGGATCCACATGCATGAACTCCAATTTAAGCTTTCAGTAACTAGAGCTGGCAATGGGGCTGCTTTGAGATAGGCTTGTTTACATCAGATGGCATCAAGAAAGGGAAGATTTTTTTTTCCTTTGCTGTTCAGTGTCTTGGATTGGATACAGTCCTGACCATAGAGAAAGGTGTAGACCTTTCTTCTGATCATGGTCAGGCAAGGTAATACTTGCCAGGCCTTGATGATTCTGGTGTCAGGAGGTTATCTGTCAGCTGTCTGTCACTCAAACAGTTTGAGAAATGTGTTCCTCTCCCAGGTCTGTGACTGAGAAATCTGGAATACTAAGGAGTTTCAAAATGCTTAATTCCAAGCCCTGAAGTACCAGGCAGGAATGTCATTGCTCATTTACGGGGAACTGTCCTTTGCCACTTTTTCAGGGTAGGAGATATAAATAGGTAGCAAACAAGCTAGGCTTAAAATAGAACAAAAACCTCTGCAAAGAAAAATCACATTTCTTTTTTTTTTTTTAAAGTTAAGGAAATTTTCTGTTGTTTGGAACCAATCCTTATGCCTAAAGTACGTGTAATGAGATTCCGAGAGTCAACCCTGTGCAGTATCCATTGCAGGTGTTTGATCTGCAGTTAGAAATAAAACAGTCCTCTGCAGGGTTATTCCCTTTTACTGGTCTCTTGAGAACTCGAATAAAGCAAATTCTGCTGTCATTAAAGGTGCAAGAATAGTATGGTTGATTAATTTTCTCAAACACGGAACAGCAAATATTAAGTCTGCTCACTTTACTAATCATTGTTTTCAATGAAAGACTTTTCAGATGCTTATAAATTAAATTACAAAACCAGGACGTTGCATTTTTAATTTAATGAAATTAAACATACAGCACATGTGCCCTGAACTGGAAATGCATTTTGTAATGGATGGTTTTTATTTGAACATCTGTTCAGCGTAGCAATCGTTAAAAGTTTTCTTTCACTTTCCTTTCTGCCATTTAAGCAATGCTGATTTGCACTGGAACAGACCTCAAATGAAAAACTGTTTGCGGGAATATCAACATTCTTTATTTTTTTCACAAAGCTGGAAAAGTAATTTTTTGAGCTGTGCTCCTTTTTAAGGAGAACACTTCTAATTAGAGTATCTAATATAAAAATATTTTTTAATGCAAGTGTTATTTCAGACTAAAAGTTAGTTCATCAAGACACGTTGCTTTCAGAAAAAAACCCCAGCATTCTTCAGTCTCAGAAAATGCAGATAATGAAAGCACACAAGTTTCTTAAATTCAGTTCTTATGAAATTGATTGTAGTTAAGTAATGTGTTGCTGATTTATTTGCGCTTGTTTTAATTAACACAAACAGGTACAATAGAGGTAGCTAAATGACTTTTTTTCCTTTTTTTAATGCTTATATATGCTTATATACCCAAGCTTTCTCTAGTAAAGTAAGACCTCTGGGTTATCTCATTGCTTTAAGAGCAGTGGTGAACCACTTCTGCTTCCCATCATGACCAGGTTTTCCATTCAAGTTCTTTCTAATGACATGAATGTTCTTTGGAAACAGTTAAACTTAAACCCTCTCAGAAGTTCCCTTCTGAGTCACTGCTGTATTTTCTGAAACTCAGAAGTTGCAGGGAACTACATCTGCTCTAGTCCAGTTCCTTGTGTTTCAGTCTAGCTTCTTTAGACTGTCATGGGTGTTTTCCTGCTGTAGGGGAGGGATGTGTGAGTGCTGGGGCAGTCTGTGGGAAGAATATGGGTGGGAGCTCGGGAGAAGGGAGCTGTGCATAAAGAAGTGCTGTTAATGTCCTGTGTGCTTAGATTAGTGCCACGTCCTATGGATTTTATGTAGTTAGGACCACGTCCTATGGATTTTATGTAGCTAATTGTGTATTAATGTTTCTCTGGTGTTCACGAGGACCTTGTCAGCATGGTATTAAGCATTATATTCTGTACTCAAAAGTTTGGCAAGTATCTGTAGGACTGTGTAAGGACTCAGAGAAAAGTTTGCTTTCTTCAGAACCTGTTCTCTCTCTAAGTAAGATACAACTCATAAAATAAAATGTATATAACATATGTGCAATAATACAGCATTATTATTTCATTCGCATTGGAAACTTGTTTTTTTAATTTTGTGTTCATCAAAAATACAAAAAAAAAATACTCTGGAAGATTACTTATAGAAGCAAGAGTAAATATTAAGCCATTATTAGTATTTTCACTGTGATGATTCCAGTAAGAATTTCCATCTTACTGGTCATCACACAGACCTAATTGAACACTTGATGAACTTTCAGCTTTAAGTTGAAGCCTATTTCAATGTTGAGCAAAATCATACTGATACATCACTTTTTTTCTCCCCCCCTCTTTGTTTACTAGGATGGTACGAAACAGAAGCGAGAAAGGAAGAAGACGGTGTCGTTCAGCAGCATGCCCACAGAGAAGAAGATCAGCAGTGCAAGCGACTGTATCAATGCCATGGTGGAAGGCTCTGAGCTCAAAAAGGTCCGATCCAACTCGAGGGTGTATCACCGATACTTTCTTTTGGATGCTGATATGCAGTCTCTACGCTGGGAACCTTCGAAAAAGGATTCTGAAAAAGCAAAGATTGATATCAAGTCAATCAAAGAAGTAAGAACAGGAAAAAATACAGATATTTTTCGCAGCAATGGAATATATGACCAGATATCGGAAGATTGTGCGTTTTCAATTATATATGGAGAAAATTATGAGTCACTAGATCTGGTTGCTAACTCAGCAGACGTTGCAAATATTTGGGTTACTGGCTTAAGATACCTGATTTCTTATGGAAAACATACTCTAGATATGCTAGGAACTACTCAAGATAATATGCGGACTTCGTGGCTTTCACAAATGTTCAGTGAATCAGACGTAGATAATTTGGGACATATACCCCTATGTAATGCTGTACAATTTATAAAAGACTTAAACCCTGGTTTAAAAACTAATAAAATTGAATTAAAATTCAAGGAGTTACATAGATCCAGGGAAAAAACTGGTACTGAAGTTACAAAAGAAGAATTTATCGAAGTTTTTCATGAGCTTTGTACCAGACCTGAAATCTATTTCCTGTTAGTTCAGTTTTCAAGCAATAAAGAATTTCTAGATACCAAGGACCTCATGATGTTTTTGGAAGCAGAACAGGGTATGGCACAGGTTACAGAAGAAATAAGCCTTGAAATTATTCAGAAATATGAGCCAGCCAAAGAGGGCCAGGAAAAGGGTTGTCTTTCTATAGATGGGTTTACAAATTACCTTACTTCACCAGACTGCCACATATTTGATCCAGAACATAAAAAGGTTTGTCAAGATATGAAACAACCTTTATCTCATTATTTTATAAATTCATCGCATAATACATACTTGATAGAGGATCAGTTTCGAGGGCCTTCTGACATCACAGGTTACATTCGTGCTCTAAAAATGGGTTGTCGAAGTGTTGAACTGGATGTATGGGATGGTCCGGATAATGAGCCCGTGATTTACACAGGGCATACAATGACATCACAAATTGTCTTCCGTAGTGTGATTGACATTATTAACAAGTATGCCTTTTTTGCTTCAGAATACCCTCTTATTTTGTGTTTAGAAAATCATTGTTCCATTAAGCAGCAGAAAGTGATGGTACAACACATGAAGAAAATTTTGGGGGACAAACTACATACGCAGTCTCCAAACATTGAAGAGTCTTACCTTCCATCACCAGAATCACTTAAAGGGAAAATACTAATTAAAGCAAAGAAGCTTTCTGCTAATTGTTCTGGACTAGAGGGAGATGTTACAGATGAAGACGAAGGAGCAGAAATGTCACAGAGAGTGGCAAAAGAGGGGGTAGAACAGCAAAACTCAATGACAGGGAAACGATTCCAGCTCTGCAAAGATCTCTCTGAGTTGGTAAGCATATGTAAATCAGTTCAGTTCAAAGAGTTTCAAGTTTCATTTCAGCTCCAGAAGTACTGGGAAGTGTGCTCTTTTAACGAAGTGCTTGCTAGCAAATATGCCAACGAAAACCCAGGAGACTTTGTAAATTATAACAAACGTTTTCTCGCGAGGGTTTTCCCCAGTCCTATGAGGATTGACTCTAGTAATATGAATCCCCAGGACTTCTGGAAATGTGGTTGTCAAATAGTAGCAATGAACTTTCAAACGCCTGGCTTAATGATGGACCTTAACATTGGTTGGTTTCGACAGAATGGAAACTGTGGCTACGTCCTTCGTCCTGCTATCATGAGAGAAGAAGTTTCCTTCTTTAGTGCAAATACAAAAGACACTGTGCCTGGAGTTTCGCCTCAGCTGCTTCATATTAAAATCATTAGTGGGCAAAACTTCCCTAAACCCAAAGGATCAGGTGCCAAAGGTGATGTTGTGGATCCTTATGTCTATGTTGAAATACATGGAATCCCTGCTGACTGTGCTGAGCAAAGGACGAAAACTATGCATCAGAACGGGGATAATCCAATTTTTGATGAAAGCTTTGAATTTCAAATAAATTTACCGGAACTAGCTATGGTGCGTTTTGTAGTACTGGATGATGATTACATTGGGGACGAGTTTATCGGGCAGTACACGATTCCCTTTGAGTGTCTCCAGACTGGTTACCGGCACGTTCCCCTGCAGTCGTTGACTGGTGAAAGTTTAGCTCATGCTTCCTTGTTTGTGCATGTGGCCATTACTAATCGAAGGGGTGGTGGGAAACCTCATAAGCGGGGCCTCTCTGTGAGGAAGGGCAAGAAATCAAGGGAATATGCGTCTATGAGAACATTATGGATTAAAACAATAGATGAAGTATTCAAGAATGCCCTCCAACCTATTCGGGATGCTACGGATTTGAGAGAAAATATGCAGGTACAGTTTTATAATCAATTTACTGGTTCATGTGTACCTTTGTGTTACGCTGCATATGGAATACATGCTTTTTAAAGTGTTTTGTATGTTGAATTATTTGAGTCTAATTCTGAACAGCTATAACAATGGATCATGTCAGAGCAGGTGAACTTTGTCTATTGATGTAACCTTGAATGCACACGTGTATTTTGTTGAATGTGAACTGGAAATAGGACTTCAGTGTTGGAACTCAACCCTGTTGACTCATCCTATGTCTTTGAAGGAATATTAGAAATACACTAAAAGAAAGTATGGCAATATTTTAGTTTTTAAAAATTAAATAGAAATGTGTGAGGAATATACAACAGATAGAAAAAGGAGACTTGAATGCTTTTCAGAGACCTTACTTGTACATCTAAGAATGTTTAGCATACTTTCACCAAAGTTATGTTTTTTCTTTATTGCCAAATAGGAGGCAGTACTTTCAGAAAGATCCATCTGGTTTCCATAATTCTTCCTAGAATGTTAGAAATACATGGCATTAGCACTCAGGTATTAGAAGGCATCTTCTAGAAGAAGTTGTCATACTTTAAACATCGTGCTGGTAAACACATTGAATTTAGGGAAAAAGGGCAGGCTGAGGTGCTTGGTTTTGTGGAAGGCAAGAGATCTCACATCAAAAGATGTGTTACTTGAAGATTCTAGGTAAAAAAACCCTTTTAGAAATGGATTAAAATTGAGTTGTAAAGTTACATTACATTTAATAAAACTTTTAACTATTAATGAACTTCTGATTGAATACTAGAAGTGATCAACAAAATTAAGAATTTGCATTTCAAATGGACTGACCTATCAAATCCACTTGCTGTTATATAGTGTTAAGGGAAAAGAGATTAAAGGAAATATCTGAGACGTGATTCTGGATTTTAAAGGAACATCAGTGTATATAAATTTCTTTCATGAATAATCTTATATTAAAGAGATTCTAATAGTAATACAATTTTAAAGCTAATTTTATATGAAAGAAGAAATTAGTACATCATTATGCCGCTCTACCATTCCACTTGGTATATAAATTTGCTCTTTTAAAAGATAATTAAAGAAATACAGGGGTGATACTTTGACTCATAAATGTTTCAAATTACAGACTGCAAGCAAAGTGAACTTTACCTGTAGTTAACCTACTGAAGGCTAGAATTCTGTCATATGAAGAACACTGTATTTTAAGATACTTTTCAAGGAAGAAGTGAGTTGAGGAAGCAGTGAAAACATAGAATTTTGTGTAGCTGCCTTCAACTCTTAAATGTGCATGCTACAGTATGCACAGTATAACGATGTAATTGAAAACAGACTTTACAGTGGGGTTTCTTTGAACATGAGATATTAAAAGGTATTTTATGTATTTTATTCTGTCAGTTTGAAAGATGTGCTATCAACTAAATTTATCATTATCTCTCAAAATGCTATCTAGAAGATATTTTAGGCACATGAGGGAAGATAAGTTTTTCTTAACTTTGCTAACAGATTATATAATGTGCAAAATTTAAACTCTCTGTAACTAAGTTTTTACAGCTAATAAAAGCAAATAAACCACTTAACTAAAATAAGTATCAATTTATGTCAGGGAATGTGAGATTTGTTTAATTTCCATATTACTGAAATTTTGTGTTATAAACTGTAATGGTTTTATGACCATTATATCCTCATAATATCCTCAGAAACCAGATTATAATGGGCAAAGTTGGGTAGTTTGGTTTTTTTAATATAAGATGGAAGAAGAAGAAAAAAGAAAATGTGCAACAATGAGTTTAATAGTTTCTCTAAATCTGTATAGAAATGGGCTTTTTTGTTTCTTTTGTTCCTATATTACCAAGCTGATGTCATAACTTGTTGCCTATTGATCTCTGGTAAAAGTATAATATGGGTGATTGAACAGGATGTGATGTTGCATGTTTAAGTTACTTAACAGTATGAGGACTAGCCTCTGGATATAGAGTTGGAAGTCCAAAGGCAAGTAGTAGTACATATTAGTCCTGTCCTGCCTGTCATCAATGAATATATACAATCCCTGGGTCCTCGTTAATCTCTCTGTAAAATGGTTGTTCATAATGCCTTAACCATGGTACTTACCTCAAGCAAAATCTGTTTGAATGGACTTCCCAATGTCTGTCTCTTCAGCTGTGTAATTATTGTGTCATTGAAATGTACATCAGTTGATAAAAGAAGTTTCTGTGTCCTGGACTTTTACTTAAAGTACACTCTTAAGTGACTGGGTAGGTGCAATTTAGTGTTAACATAATTTTGCATGAATATGCTGTACATACATATTTGGAACTCTGCTTTGGTATTTGTCTCATAAAGGGACAGCAAAATATTTCACATTTGATTCCTGTTTGTGTTAAGGTTGGCATTATGTCTGTCTAGGAGACATGTCCACAAATGAGTCCTACCATGCCAGCAAATGGAAAGTGGTTTGGATTAAAATGAAAATCTGTACCAGATACCCTGCATGGGTGCGACATGAGAGGAAGGAGCACTGAGCACATTTGTAAACTTAAATATACCATGTTTTTGTTTTTATTTCCTTCAGGAACACAAACTCCAGACCTGCCATAGATCACCAGTTCCCAATTGGTACAAAAATCCTAAATTCAGTACAGTGCTGACAATATTCCCATCATGGAATGTCAGTGGCTACTTGGAGTCACATATTTCCAATGCTGTAAATTTTCTTCAAGTTTAAACTTAAGGCTTTATATTCTTCCATACTGGGTATAAAATATAACTCTATGAAATCTTAGGGAAAGGTACAGAATCGGTATTTAAGTTAAAGTACCTTAAAAAATTTATTGAAGTGACTCTATGATAAAAATACATCAATAGTGGAGTGCTGGGTTTGTGAATCACACCAAATAGAAGCCAGCAGATCCACAGCAAGTCTGGACTGTAGTTCAGGTATGTTTAAAGTTACAAATGTGCCGAATTCCTCCTTCAACTTCACTTTGCTTAATTGGGACATTCAGCACCTAATATTTTGTTTCCCTTGGTGGCATTCTAGAAATGCCTTAGAATTTTTCCAAATATATAAAAATATATAACCAGTATGTTTTAGAACCTGTTTATTTCCATAGTTAATTTTAGCCATGATAGAGAGGAGATATATGTGTTCTACGTAGATATTTTTTTCTGTAGCATGTACTGAATTACTTGAATTTTCAACATTTTTGTAAAATGTATGTGTAATATCAGTTGTTTTTGAAAACTGCCAGTTCTCCAGGGAAAAGCTGTGGTAATTGTAGCTCAGCATTGTAGCTCAAATATAACAGTAAAGTATTTTATCATGAAAGAACAAGACTTTAAATTTCATATTTAACTGTAAAGGAAACTCTTTCTTTCCTTTTTGCAGAATGCAGTAGTTTCATTCAAAGAATTATGTGGCCTCTCCCCTGTAGCAAATCTTATGCAGTGCATTTTGGCAGTGTCCATGCACTTGGTTGGGCCTGATAATACACCCTTGGTAGTAATGAATCTCAGCGATCAGTATCCAACTATGGAGCTGCAAGGGATTGTTCCAGAGGTCTTGAAAAAGATTGTAACAGCATATGAAATGGTGAGTAGTTCTTTGTGGTTGTCTTATATTGTCTATTTGAAAGACTTTTAAAAAATATATGTAATATACAGTACCATGCCTGTTTTGAAAGTAATTTTAACCCGTGACTTCCTATTTCATGCTTCATGACTTGTGCTTGAAAGTTATTTCCATGAATGTACAGCAATTGATAGTGTTTTCATACAGAGTAAAACATGGAGGTTATTAATATACTGCATGCAAACACGTGTTTGTACACTTCAGAAGGTAAGTGGTTATAATCAAGTGGATTTAATATGAAGAAGAGGATGTATTAATTTACCTGTTTTTTAGTAGTTTGAAACTTACTGTATATCTATAAACCTTTTGCTACTTTACATTTTCTACTTTGTAGACCTTGGTTTATTTTGGCTTTGACTCAACACAGAATACAAAAGTGTCAGGCACTGCTTTTAGGTATTGTAGTTTTATAAGCACCTTGGCATGTAAAATTCTACATGTGCTCTTTTATTTTCCTTTTCTCTATCTTTCTTACAGATGTCATTTGATTAGGCATTTTTACATATTTAAGCAGCTGTAATGTTAACTTCAGATGTTATGTTTCAGTAAATACATAAATTGTGTCTTTAGAGACTGGAAATGAAACTTGTTGCAAGAAAGAAGGAACGAAGAACTAATACACCAATAAATACTGATTTACATCCGCTTTGTATTAATTTGAAATGTGGAAAAAAGGTCCAGATGAGTGTGATTTGAAATGTCCTCTTTACTTCCATTGAAGTAATCTGGCAGAGTGTAAATGCTCATTTATTCATTTCTCAATGTTTTCTTTCACATGATGATAATTTTGCATTAATTTTGTGTGCTAAAATGAGAAATCTCACCTGATAACATCAAGTCACTTGCCATTTAAAGAAAAAAATGGAGAAAAATAAACCGGTAGCCCAGTTTCATATGTATCTTGTAAACTGCTTTCTAAAGAAAAAGTAGTTTTAGAATTATGCTATACCAAAGTCAAAAAAAGCATTGATGGATAATTAGCAATTTAGGCAGAGTGTATGTAGTTCAGTGGTGCTGTAAATGTGACAGAATCTGGTTGGAATGACAGCACAGCTACAAGAAGATAGTGTATATCCTCTTAGCGGTGGCTTATAGGATATCGCTATAATTTGGATGGAAACAAGCTTGATTGTTGGGATTACAGCTGTAACACGTAAAGAAGTTTTGTTTCCTTGATGGAGATGCCTCTACCTGCAGTTTGTTCTGCTGTGGTGATGCTGTTAGTTATTGAGCTATTCTACATACCTAAAAATCTTAGTTCTAAGTCTGGAATAAATATTTTCTTTGAACATCACTTAGACAAAGGTGACTCGTGACTCCAGAAATCTTTACAATTTAAATTTTGTTTGTTCTTTGTCTCTCACATATGTTTTTCCCCACACACATCTTATACTCTATACATGATTGAATATTTCTGTACTTGAGAAATCTATACTTTACTTCCATGTGTAAAGGTAATAGAACATTTTTTTAGTGGCAAAAAGCATTTTTCCATCTTCTTGTCTCTAAAATATGACTACTCAATTTCAAACAAACAGTATGGTAGTGCTTCTAGCTATAAATGATATGGAAGATAAGTAAATTTAAGCTTATTTTAATCAAATAAAAGTTACCAGTTAAAATAATGAGATGCATTTCAATTTATGACATTTGGGTTTTGCCAATACTCTATTCAGTTTGACAAAGATTTTAGGCAATTAAAATTTGTAGGGTATGCTGGAAAATGAAGTCAGCCATTGGAGACATATTCCCATGCTCTTATTTCTGAAAGTACATTGTGAAACCGTGGGAGACATCTGTATCATCCTCTCTTCAAAGAGAGGAGAAGAGATGTGGCACTGTTTAGTTCATATATTGGTATTTGCTATAGTGGCAGATGTTTGGAGTCTGACAGTTTTATAGATGGGGGGGGGGTTGTATGATTCTGGTGTAATTAATATAATAAGCCCTCAAAAGCACAATCTTACCTCATTAGTTTTGGCTTGGGGATATTTTTGTCAGGATTAATTAAGACGTGGGTGTAAAATTCTGCTTAATAATGAGAGTTCTTTATCCTGAATTGAGAAAGGGTAGATGTACTGTCAAAGTAATGATCACCTACTTGTCTTACTTTCTGCTGGCTTAGGCCTCAATATAGGTCAGAATTATGTAACTGTGTACTTCCAGTGTGTAAAGTACTGCATGAAATCATGTGGATAACAAAGATAGAGTTAAATGTTTATGAAACAAACTTCAGTTGCTGTCATAAATGCATAGGTAGGCTGTTGTTACCTTGTGTGCCCTCTCAATGTGGCACATGTGATGGCATTCTCCAAGTGTGATTGTTTCAGGTTCATGATATTTTTAGCTAATGAAGGGATTCTTATTTGTCAGAAATACTCTCTTTTCTATAAAATTGTAATAAACATAGAAAGTAGTATTCAAGATTTTAATTATTCAGAATTTGTTTGCATTGGGAGTACTTGAAGGACTCATTGTTGCTCTGTAAAGTGACAAAGGATGCAAGACCTTAGCAGCAGAACAGTCAGTCCACATTGAAATAATTACAAATAAGTGCAATACTGCAGGGGCACATGAAAAAGAAAGAGTATCTTCGGTGTAGCATAGGTACATATATTTTTAAAAGAAACAGTGAGGTAAATGATAATAAAATAGTATATAATTAAATACTTGGGATTTTTACCTTTAAACAAATAGCACATAATGCTTTCTTAAATTGTCTGCATTCACTGCTGTATTAATGGAGGAGCTGTTAATTGATCAAGGCTAGTACTATTAATGGGTTAAAAAACTCTTCTATCCATGTAATAGGAACTGGAGTGTGTTTTCAGGATCATGAAAACCGAATATAGCTAGGAATTTTTAAGAAAGGCAAAAGTTTGAGATGTGTATTTTTCTTTAGCTTCTCCATGCTCCTGAGTATTTTTCACCCTACCATCTTTTCACTGTTTAACAATGTTTTATTTTTCCCTCTTGTTCATGAACTTCAGCTTCCTTTATGTGATACTTCAGCATGCACTCTGTTGGTGTCATCACACCCATCACTGATCAGTGCTGCAGACTGAAGCTTGGAGTTAAGGCAAGTGCCTCTTCCACACCATTGCATGTTTTTTTAAATGTCTTATAACCTTTAAGATAAACAGTAAGTAAACCTTAAAAAGTTATACTATGGCAAGAGAAAAAAATAAATTATCTCACCCTAAGTCTGCAGCATTATTCAGTGATGAGTATAATAGCACTGCAAAGATATGCTAGAGGTTCATACAAATAAAGCCAGATACTGTTGCCAACTTGACTGTGTCTGCTGTTAGTGGAGGATGAAGTGTCCCATCTGCTGAAGACAAGGTTTTCTGAATTTTGCAAGCAGGCATTTACTTCTAAGAGAAAAACTAAAACAGGCAGATAACTGTACCTGTGTGAAAAAGAAGTGATGCTGCTACAGTAATTAGAGTTAGATGTTACTAAATCATAATTAGATAATGCTGCTAGTTCCATTTTTTTTCCAGTTTCTGGGGTTGGGTGGTTTTTTATATTTTTTAAATTTTGAGGTTATTTTGTAATTCAGAATGTGTACAGAATGCAGTATAGGTCTGTATTTGATTTAAATGAAATCAAACAAGATGAATAGATTTGGTATATAAACCCTAGGGATGGACTCCATCCCACTGGAAAGCAGATAGTTTGATACTATACCTGGTAGAGTTACAGATTGGACTGATACTAATAGGGTTTTTAAAATGCTATCTGAAAAAGACTGATTGTCAAGGTTCTGGTAAAATGTCAGTAGTATTCTTATACTTCAGCTACTGCTCAAAATCTTAAATATTCTTAATTTTTAAAACTCATCTTGATATTAATATAGGTTAATTGAGTGGAGTATGTTGGATTGAACCTCATTATTCTGAAGGAAGCAAAGGGTATATCCACTGCCTCTTTCACAGGGCCTAAGAAAGAGTGATTAGCAGATCTGTTTTGCGTTACATGTAGCTGATAAAATCTGTATTAGCAGTTGTTGATGTAGGTCCTTGGTTATGGTTACTGTGCAAATACAATAAGAAGGATTACAGTCATCATGCTGGGGTTACAGATTTGTATCTTGAGAGAACAAGTAGAGCAAGACTTTTCTATTTCAACTCAGCCTACTAATGTGTCAGAGTTATTCAGCTGAGAAGCCTTAATTCGTGGAATTACCCTTTGAGATTGCAAACTTCTGGGCAACCAAAAAATACTGGATCCAGTGTGGGTAATTTTCTCCTAAAATGGAATGAATATGTTGCTTCAGCTCTTGCGTAGGCCTAAATACTCAGTTCCTGATTGTGTCAGAGGAGGCTGAGTTCAATGTCACCAATTTCCTGTAATAGAACTCAATCTCTGGATATCACACGATTTTAAATCACACGATAACGCCTGCCCTCACTTGCATTGTGCAGTTGAAGAAAATTCAGATTTTTCCGTGTGGTACCTTTCCTGAGGAACATATGACTGGCATAGGCCATGATAGCTGTGTTCTGAACCCAGCTGGTTCAGAATGTTGTTCTTGAGCCCATGACTTTGAAGTCATGGCTCCTTGGATGTTCCATGTTACAACTTAGCTCTTAGCATTATCTGACTTATGAAAAAGAGAACTTGTGGCTTCGCGCAGAAGATTGAAAAGCTATTATTCCTTGCTTTTATACTTCAGAGCATAACTATATAAAACAAAACAAAAAGATAAAAGTAGTAGTCAAAAGAACTGACATCACAGACACTCTTACAGACGCTGCCTGGGGAGTTTGAAGTAAATATGTACCACTTATCAAAAAACACTTGAGGAGAACAAAATGGAGGAGGTCCTCATGGAAAGAAGGCATTTTCCAAAATGCTGAAGTCGTGTGCAAATGGGGAAGACAGGATCGATATTTAACCCTGCCATGGTTAAATAAGAAATAATAGAAAACTGACAGTGAAGAATTTCAAGAATGATCTGCACAGACTTGAAAATAACAATAACCTCTTTTCTGAAAATACCAGAAAGAGGAACTCTGTCAAAGATTGTGTAAAATCACTAGTTGATCAATGTATAAAAGAAAACCTCAGCTAAAGAGGTAAAGCCACAACACTTAGTTAGTTTTTACATCCACATACCTGTAGAGATTAAGGTTTCACATGAAACGCTTCTTTATGAAAGAATAATTAGAGAATTCATCTGTAACTGAAATGCTGACAGAAGATATTACACAGAAAAGGCAAAGGACTGGGAAAACAATATACCAGAAAGAGGAGATACTCATTTAAGAGTTTTGAAAGATCTCAAGAGTTGATGTATCGAAACTGCTAATTGTTGTGTGTATTCTCTCACTTTAAACTGACTATCAAAGTTGTTAGTGTGGTGCCAGTGTTTTAAGAGATTTCCGGGGAAGATGATGAAATTACAGATCAGACAGGCTGACATCTGTACTGTGAAAATGGGTAGAAACTGTTTTGAAGATGAAAATTAGAGGAAACATGGAGAAATGTGTCATGTTGGGGAAGAGTCAATACAGCTTTTATAAAATGAAGGGCTCATTAATCCGTTGGAGTTCTTTGATGTCAAAATGCATGTAGACACAGCAGATCAGTCTGGTTAGATTTTCCAAAGCATTTGACAAAGTTTCCTTTCAAATGCTCATATTGAAATAAAGTTACCATTAAATTTTTAGACTTCTAAAATTCTTAGATCTTTTCTGGTAGCTTAAGTGAATGTTGAACTTAACCTGGTGCTCCAGCAGGAAAAGAACTGTTAAAGGCAGTTGCTTGTGTTGATTTTTGCATTAAGGGTGTGTTTTTCCACTAAGTGGATTAGAGATAGTAGGTATAGCTCCTGCAACTTTGATCTAGCTAAAGTAGCTAAGTGCTCTGGAAGCTGTATGAATTAATGCTGCCCCCAGATTTGCAAAGATCATCGAGGTGTGAGGTATGTAGCTGCTTAGACTTTCAACAACTTTCTCAGTCTTGGTGGTAGATTGTTATAATGTGTGTTAAAACAGTAAATGTCAGAGTTGGCAACACAAATGCAGTATTTAAATTGCAATAACACACAGTGTCTCACTTTCCATGATTGCCTCTGGCTTTCTGCAGTATTGCTTACTTTCATTATCAGTCTCTGCAGAATAGAACTGTCTTTATTTAAGTAATAAATGGATATAGTTCAGTGGTGAAGAGATCTAAAGGGAAAACATACATCATTCATTGCAATTTAATATTGCAAATAGCCCAGGTAATGGTTCTTGCCATGTTTAATAAATTATAATGATTGTAGATCCTGTTTTTGAGATGAATTGAAATAGTTACTGATTGTATGGCTGTTAGTCTGTCACAAAAACTGAAAACAAAGCATTCATGGAAAATATAGTGAATAGCTTGGACAGTTTCTTCAGAAAGAGTTGTGCTGCTTATTACCAGTTTTTATTTTCCTGTTTTGTAACAGCATGAAGGTTGTAATTATGCTTCCAAAACCAGAGCTGCAGATGATAACCTTAGCTTATGCTGGGCTTTTTCAGTCCACAAAGCAAACGTCTAATTTTGGATACTCAAGACTCCAGTGCCAAATGTTGTAAAGTATGAGCTGTTTTGCATTGATTGAAAAGCTCTGATAATGACAATTTAATGCTTCTGTGAAGTCAAGATTTCTCCATTTCTTGTTGAGAGCATGAACGGTGAAGCTTTTTGTATCCTCTCACTAATCCCATTATGTCTAATGGCTGACTCACAGTATTCATAAGAGCATAAAATAATATGGCTACTTAGGAAGAGGAGTTCGTGTAGCTTTCTGTCCTGTTTTAATGTAGTCCAATGAAATGTTTATGGAAGAGCATAAAAATAGGTCAGATGCATAGCAGCTTCTCATATCTATTCCATATTTCCAGTA
This sequence comes from Daphoenositta chrysoptera, assembly GCA_013397915.1. Lineage (NCBI taxonomy): Eukaryota > Metazoa > Chordata > Aves > Passeriformes > Daphoenositta > Daphoenositta chrysoptera. The sequence goes on from VZRO01001248.1 coordinate 290,976, forward strand.
GTAGTTCTCTTTCCCAATAAATTTTAAATTTTCTGTTTGTCTTTTTGATTCCATCAGTGTGAAAAAAATTGTGACTATTAGAACCGCTACTGACAGTTCTTGTTTCAGAAATAACTCTATTAATTTTTTCATGCAGATGATAGATTTTTACTTCTTACACAGATAGAGGATATTTTCATTTGATATAAATGTCCTTACTTACTGTCCACTTTTCACATAGATTTTCATTCTATAAGCTTTAGTTTAAAATTTATGAAAATAATTGTCCTACAACAACCAGATTATCAGGAAAGTGAAGAGAAGTGACTGTTGGATTTAAAAGAGTTTGTTGTCTTTGGGTGCATAGTTTGGAAGAGAGCTGCTGATGATTATATTTACTCTGTCTTCAACCTAGTCTTTCTCATGTACTTTACTCATGAGGAATTAAGAATGAATAGAAGAGTTTTTAATGGCGAAATTGTGGATCATTTGTTTCTTTGGTAAATTTTCTTAAGCTGGGGGACAATTAATTCATTTTGGGACACTGCAGAATTAAGAACAGATTATGTCCTATTTTTTCTCAGGCCTGCAAGAATTAGTTTTGCTGAGTGGATTTCATATCATTTGATCCTGCAATGTATTATGGTATAATCTTGTCTTGCTTCTTTCTGAAGACAAAAAACCCTTTTCCATGTATGTGTTTTCTAGAATATAAAACATTTCAAAAAGAGGTGAGAGAGGAGAGGTAGGCTGAAAAAGTTAAACCATGAGTCTGTTCCTGTGTTTTTCCCACTTAAATGGATAAACTGCCACTGTCAGGTACAGCATTACATTTTTATCATAATATGTCAGTGAATTCAGTAAGCATAATGGAAATTTCATCTCCATTTTTCTTGGAAAAGGACAGTGGTTTAAAGTATGAAGAGAAACATGATACTTGATTATATCATAACACATGTTATACTTGAGGGAGGTGATCCTTCCCCTCTGTGCAGCTCTGGTGAGGCCACACCTGCAGTGCTGTGTCCGGTCCTGGGTTCCCCAGCACAAGGGAGGCATGGATGTGCTGGAAGGTCAAACAAAGGGCCACAAAGGTGATGGAGCGTCTCTCCTGCATGGAAAGGCTGAGAGAGCTGGGACTGCTCAGTCTGGAGAAAAGAAAGCTGAGGGGAAGCTCATCAATGTATCCAAATGCCTGAGGAGAGGGTGCAAAGAGGCCAGAGACGGGCTGTTTTCATGGGTGCCCAGTGAGAGGAGAAAAAGTGTGAAATGAAAAACAGGAGGCTCTGAACATCAGGTAACACTTTTTGACTGTAAGGATGGCTGAACATGGGAACAGGTTGCCCAGAGAGGTTGTGGAGTCTCCAGCTTTGGAGATACTCAAAAAGCCATCTGGACATGGCCCTGGGCAGCCAGGCATAGTAGGTGGCCCTAAATGAGAAGGGGATTTGGACCACATAACCTCCTGAGGTCCCTTCTAACCTTAGTGACTCTGTTTCTGTGCTAAGCTTATTTTCTTGCATAGTTGAAGAAATACTTTCTAATTTAGACAATACATTTGCTAAAAACCTCACTGCTTTGAATGAAATTTGGTTTGATATGAAGAGTCCTCTGTGTGCAGAGAAGTAGCAGTTAGCAGCTTTATTTTCTTACCTTGGTGCTTTGGACTGTATTTGGATAGGAGAAAGATCAGCTTTTGCTTATAGAGGTTTCAACTTCCTGTGCAAAACCGCACCTGATTTTTATCTATAATGAAGTTATTATTGATTGTTGGCTTGGACCAGAAAACTCAGTTCTTTTGACTGGAGATGTCAACTTTACTAAAATCCTGTTTTACGTAGAATCATTTAGGCTGGAAGGCACCTCTGGAGAGCACCTAATCCCAACCCCTTGCTCAAAGCAGGATCAGACAGAGCCGGTTGCCCAGGACTGTGTCCAGTTGGCTGTTGAATATCACCAAGGGTGGAGACTCCACAATCTCTCTGGGAAACCTCTTCCAGTGTTTGACCACCCCAAGATTCCTCCTGAGGATTCCTCCTGAGCCTTCTCTGCTCCAGGCTGACCAGTCCCAGCCCTCTCAGCTTCTCCTCCTATAAAAGATGCTCCAGTTCCTTAAATCTCTGTGGCTTTGTGCTGGACAGTAGTCCATATATTTCTTGTGCTGAAATACCCCAAACTGGGATGAACGCTCCAGCTGTGGCCTCACAAGAAGAAGATTGGAAAAACTCAGCATGGGTTTACAAAAGGGAAATCAGACTTAGCCAACCTGTAGCCTTCTACAATGAGGTGACAGTCTTGGTGGAGCAGAGGAAAGCAGTGAATGGTTTTTTTTCTTGGTAAAAGTAGATTTCTGTTGTTTATGGTGGTCCTGTTAGAAGCTGGATGTTTCAGAATTCTTTCAGTGTGGTGTCCATACTGTTAAAACAATTTGTTTGAGTTGTGAGGTTTAGTATGAGTTTGCAGTCTGATTTTACAGTAATTTCCTTTTTTTGTTTGCTACAACACCATTCTTCTCCAGTGGAAAATAAAAGGCAGCACATATAGTTTAAAACGACTCCTTATGCAGCTGCAGAGCAAGCTGACCATGGCAGTTGTCACTGAAAGGACTAAGAATAGTTTTGCTTGTTCCAGTGCCACAACAAAGGTGCCTTCTGGTGCATTGACATTGAATACTGGAGTGCTTGGATACAATTTATACAGATACTCATTAGAGCTGACCATGTTTCGTTTGAGTTCCCATTACACATAATGGGTCTTGAGGGCAAAGGGTTTATAAGGTGTCCCTACCAGAGTTCCTTTCCTTGCTGTTACTGCGTGGGGCAATGGTAGCAACTTCTGATCCTCACTGTGTAACACATCTTTTGAAGGGGTGTGGATGCTATTAGCAGTTTGGGATGCCCTGTGTTTGGTTTCCTATTTTTGTGAAGTGCTGTTTGCTATTGCTGCTATTTGTATCATCCTGGGCTTAATAAAATGTCTGGAAAATGCAAATTACATTTTTATTGCTGCTGTTAAGAGCTCCAGTTTGGCTTCTGAATACTAAAGATACATACATTTATTAGAAATGGTGTAGTTTGTGGTTTCAGAAATATATCTAATATGGAGAGGTTTGGATGAAAGTAGAATGTGAGTGCCATTTTAATGAAGATTTGATTTACACCTACTTGTAAGTACGGTTTCAGTTTTGCTGTTGGAATATAGGTCTAACAGTATTGGCAACACATTCACAGATGTCAAAATCTAAAGGTGTGGTATGCTTTTCTTGCTAAAAATAACATCCATCCTTGGTATTGCAATTCTGTCAGTGTGAAGGTGTTTTCTCTCACAGAATTTCTTCAGCCAGACGCAGTTTATCGTTGGTTGGTTTTTCCATTTTAAAATGTGGCTGATGTCTCCTTGTGTGCTACCAACCAGTTCCACATGCAGGATTAAATAAATCCTGGGGTTTTGGAAAGATTTCTTTCCCAAGATCTGTGTTAAATGTGATGTTTAAAATATTTAGAGTTGAGTTCAGTTACGTGCATCCTCAAGATGGGGGCATAAACAGAATGTTTTATCTTCTACCAGAAGACCTGTCTGAGCCTAGTAGAAATAGATCTTCACTTGTTCAAAGTCAGCTGAAATTAAATTAATGGTCTCAAATACATGCATGTGTACATATGTGTGAGCACTTGCATTGATCTACGTGGTGTTAGTTCACAGCACCTAACTCTTTCATAAAACAACAAATCAGACAACAAACTTTGAAACATAAAAAAATTATCTTAAAGGGTAGTCTAGATGTGTATATATTTAATTTTCCATAACTGTCTTAATGAGAGGGTTCTGTTTTGCTGAGAGTGAGAATATTTCTTTTTTCAGTATATGAGTTTTTAATTTGATTTGTGAGGACAGTGTCATGTAAGTGATGAACTGTTAACAATGCAGTTCCATCAGTTTGAAGCAATAATTGTGATTTCTAACCATCATCATTGGCTTTTTAGGCAGGAACAATATATAATAATACAGGTCTCCAGTCCTCATTGAGAATTCTGCACTAACCATTTTGTGCTTATTTCTGAACCCCCTTAATAATAATTTAATTTTTTCAATATCTTTCTTGACATTTGTCTATTTGTTAGAATAACTAGGTAAAATGCTTGCATGATTTAACTAATAAAGTTTGAAGATTATAACAAATAGATCAAACTGTCAGCCTGGCCTCTTCAAAAAGGTGATGACTCCAAGGCACGTAAAGCATACCGTTCTGCATTTTTCATTTTTCACTGACCAGCAAAAGAAGTAGGATAGACCAGTGTGTAATGAATACCTGAGAAGTTCTTTGGTCATGCTAAGATTGACATGTGGTGGGGGGGTGGGAATGGAAAGGAGAGTGGAAGCAATTCCAGCATTACATATCACAACTTCTATATTTAAAATACATTTTTGGATATTTTGAATCTTTGCTTCAGAAAAAAAGCAACATAGATTAGAAATGTGAATCAGTATTGTAAAAGGCTTGCTAGAAAATACAGCTTATTAAACTTAATGTAACGTGTTCTTTTCTTAGAACATGCATGGGTAATTTGCAATACATTTTTAATGATCAGCTGGTAACTGGTTCCTTGTTCCCTATTACATTTGTTTTCATTTCTCTTTCCAGATTTGTCATTGATAATATTCTAGAAGTTGGATGTCGTTAGAAAATAGCTGCTTATTGTTTGGCTTGTTCAATATAGACTAGTTTAGTGTATAGCAGATTCTACCTGGTCTTTCTCCTCAATTTCCACCACTAATTTGCCTTGAGATTTCCATGTCTTACTCTGCTGCAGACATAGTATTTTTCACACTGAAGCTCCTGCTTACTCATCATTTTCTATTTCATTTTTATATCAATCACACATATACATACCAGTATCATTTGGATTAGGCTAATTTTCTCTTTAAATATAACCATTTATACATAGTTGTTCCATATGCTGCATCTACCAAAAGTCTTTAAGTCTCTCTGTCTGTGAATGTCTACATGAGTGTTTTCATGAGGTTATAATTTTGGCTTGACCACTAGAAAGAATTCATATGTTCAAACACTCCATAAGACAAATTCAACAAATAGCTGAATACATACTAAAAGGTGACTGTGTGGTGAAGAGCAATGTAAGAATAACATTATAATGAACTAATACTATTACTTTACTAATCAAGCACAACCAGAAGATGACGCCTACTCATGCACACAGCATACTGCTCCATTATTTCCTTAGTGAAGGACATTGGAAAATTGGGGTGTTCCATAATTCTGATTGAGTGGTAGTGGCAGTCAACCCCTGAATTACTGCTAGCTCCAGCCAGTTTTGCTCTGCAGTGCTGTTAAGCTTAAATACAGCTGTGTATGTATTTTAGAGACCAAAGATAATGAAAGTAACTGTTACTGGTCTTGATATTAGAATAATTTCTGGCACATGAAATGCATTGCCATTTTCCTTCAGAAGTTGCAAAGAGAGCATTCCTTTTGATCTGAGGGTATTTAGCAGCTTTCCATACTGGAACTGTGAAATATGAAATCACCATGTTATTATAAATTCTTCAGTGTTAGCCTAGCCATGATAAACACTAATACAGTGATTAGTTTCTTTTCCTTTCATCTGCAGAACTAGTACAACTTTCTTGCTTTGTCAATTCAGAAAGTAAACAAAAAAGCAGTAACGTAAGCATTTTTATTCATCTTAGAACTCTCTTGTTTGTGAAAATCCCTGCAGTCTCAGAGTGAGTTTTCTAATCAGCTAAGACTTGTTCTCCACTGCTTCTAAATTATATGATGTTCATATAGGGCATATGAAGGAAGCAGAGCAGATAGATATGACTATATGACTTAAAAATTACATTATACACATGGGGTCAGGAAAAAAGAGTAGGGCAGTTGTAATATTTCTTACAATTCCTTCAAAACAAATACCTTGAACAGGCAGCACAGTTGTTGCCTTTTTTTTTTTATGAACTCCAGTCGAAAGGGTGCTCAGGTGAAAGGATTCATATTGTTAGATAATCCCTCTCTAGTCCTTTTTATTTTGTATTAGCATCCCAAAAAAGCTCATGAGTCATATGTGCCCAGCATTTCATTTTTCAAGGTGATTTTCAATGCAGAAAACCTGCTTTACTGTTTCCTTTCAGCTAGTTAGGAAAATAACATCAGCTCTTGGAAGGGTATTTGTGACAGACACAGCTGTGTTTTGGTTCTCTCCGTTTAAGTTCATTGCAGAAACAAGTGTGTTACATGACATACATACTGAAACAGGTAAAGCCTTGCCTGTCAAGCAAATTTACAGTGATCTTGTTTCAATTTCTGAATTCTGTTTTGGAGACTGAGTAGTAATGAAACGGTGAAATGGGGCTTTCTCCTCGACTGATTAGGAATAGTCAGTTTGCAGTGCTCCCTGTGTGGGTGAAATATAGTATTCTCTTACTTAAATTGTCTTCAATTTGTTACACTTAAATAGTAATCAGCATAATTCTATTTAAAGGTAGTTTTTGCTTGAGTGAACATGGATATTTATATTCAAAGAACAATCTAGTTAAAAATGGGGTAAGCTAAAGTTTTTCATTTGCAGCTTAGCAACCTGATCGAGTTATTTTTACTTCATATATTGTAACTTACATTTATTTAAAACATCCCCAACAACCGACATAATATAAATCATGCTAAGTAGATACTTTAAATAGAGATTAATCAGGGTGTGAGGCTTAAATTAAATTATCCAGTATGATGCCCTCCGCATACTCTAAAGTTGCTTATTCACATGCTATTTATGTGTAGAATGAACTAAAAATTTCAGGGTTTGCATCATTGTCTTTATTGGCTCAAATCGAAATAATAGAAGTAGAACTAGAATTATTTTAAAATGCTTTGCTGTTTGTTTAAACCAGATTTTTGTGCAGCTGGCAGTTATAGAAGTCTGTAGAGTCATTTGTCTACGCAGGTGTTTTTCCTCCTCACTTGCTTGCACACTTGTCATGATCAAAAATCTAAGACTTGCTTGCCTGCTTCTCAGAATTGATTTATGCCTTCCTTAGAGCAATGTTCAGAAAAACAGCCTCAGTGTCATTCAGCTGGAGAAGGCTCTTTCTAATGCATGTGAGGAAGTCATGCCTCTTACAAGAAATTTTTCTCTGAGGAAGTGTTAGAGGGCTTTGGGTTTTTTTCCCCTGTAACATGGAATGTTCCTCCTCTTAAATGCAAATTGTGGTCTCCTTAGGAAAAGCAAGTTCCATATGAACACCCACATAAGTAACACGTCAAAATTTAGTTATTGTTTTAGTGGGGAGAAAATTTTGTGCTTGAGTGGATACCAGAGAAGTCAGTGGGTAAAGTGTGAAGCAAAGTTGGTACTTCTCAAAACATACCCTAGGCTGAAAAATCTGTACGGTTCCATCTTAGTAACTCTGCATTCAGCTGGGCTTCCAGGAAAGGCTTTTTCTTTAGAAAGATCAGCTAAAGGAATAATTTATTTTTCTTATCCTGCACTACTAGCCTCAAGTGATTTGTTTTCCTCCATAAAGCATTGTCTCATACCTATGTGCATGTCAAGCCATAAAAGGGAAAATGTAGAGGGAAAAGTCTGGAAAAGCAATGGAATGATGCCTAGGAAAAATGAAGCACTGGGTCATGAGTGATCATCATCCTGAATGTTAGAATGAATGAGGAAGAGGAAAATTGCATCCAGGTTATCTCACCCAAGCCACTAATAGTGAATTACCTGGTCGTATCATTTCCAGTTGCTTTGATAAACTGTGAACTATGGAATAGACATTTTCCTTCAGTATTCACAGATCCCAGCCCAAAAGCATTGTATTTTTTATGCTGTTATGCTATGTTTAGGGCACTTCTCTGCCTTGTTATGACCAGGAAAATGAGTGTATTCATTATGTTAACAATAAATATTAATTTATTGATTTGAGTTCAATTTTAAGTATCTTTTACAGATTAAAAAATCTAAATAAAAATTTAGTTTTACTAATATTTCTGTATATTTTAAATTATTTTCTCTGCAGATGATTCACACCATCAGGACTCTAGTTGAAAATACAGATAGCTTATATGAGAAGATAGTACAGTGTCAGAAATCAGGTAAGTACAAGTTGCTTTTTAAAAATATTATACACAACTTACTGCATTTTTTTTTTATTTTCCAAAACTTTTAATCAATATTCAACTGTAGTAAAAAAACCCCAAAACAACCAAAATCCAACAATGAAACAACAAAAAACATCATTTAAAAAAAAAAGAGTTTAATGTAATTTAGGCTCATGCAGTAAGAGTGAAAAGACATTTCGAATCATAGAAATCAGAGATTCAGAGAATTATATCTTGAATTTGGAAATTGGAAGCATTTTATATTTGGACAGTAGCTGGTCAGTATAGTCATTTCCAGAAATGAAAACCTAAGATTACAAGAAACAAAGAGAATGATCTTCTTTCACACTGAATTTTTTTAACCATTTACTCCTAGCTCCTCTTTCTGTATGTGAGAACTTTTCTTCTTTTGTTGTGGTAGCTCAATGTCTTCAAGAGCCTTGGTGAAGCTTGAATTGTTAGAAGAGCATTGCCTTCTGATAATTGCTTGACAGTAGCTCAGATATTTCATTCCTGTGTGTCTCTGGATGTGTTGGGTGGGTGCCCTCTGGTTCTGTGTTGGTCTCACAGGTTGTCTGAAAGTTTTCCTGGGCCTGATACACATTTGAAATAGATGGTGTAACTACTTCTTACTCCCTTCACAAACTGACCCTGTTTTACGTGATATTTTGTAACAGCTTTCTCATTTGGACACAACTGAGTTTTGAAGGTTTCCTTCTTGTTTTGATAGCATGTCTGACCTTGCTGTTTAATCATGCATGTTTTCTTTTGATCTTTTAACTGTTTTATAAATAATGTTACAAATTTGCTCAAAGTGGTGCATCACATTTTGCATCAGAAACAGGAATGCTGCCAAAGAGTCAGCCAAAGCATTTACAACCGTGTTTTGCATGACTCAATTGGGACAAAAGCTTTTTATGTACAAATACATTTTTATCTCCCCGATATTCAGTATCCTGCAGCTCCCATCATCTTCCATGATTTTCTCCCATTCTTTGATTCGCTTCTCTGCTCTCCTACAAATTCCAGTTTCTTAGTTTTGTTCTGTCTCTCCCCCTGCTCCCCCCCACCCGCCAAAAAAAACCCCAAACTCTTACACCCCCAGCCTTCCTTTACAAACTCTCTCCTATTAACAGTGGCTTCCAGCTCAGATCAGCAGCAGGGAAGGCTTACTCACTCTGAATTTCTTGATCTCCCCTTGATTTACAGCACACACTTCAGACTCTGTGAACTTTGGTCAAACCACAGAACTGTCAAAATACCCGAAAATTATAAGTTGTCCTATTTGCTTCAAGTTGTCAAACATAAATAATCGTAAATACCATGAGTGACAGAATATTATTTCTCATATCTTATTGATAGATGTAGAGATTTATCTAAAATACTGTGATAGTTTTGGCCGGGATAGTTATTTTTCTTCCTAGTAGCTGGTATGGGACTGTGTTACAGAGTTGTGCTTAAAAACAGGGCTGATAATGCAGAGATGTTTTTGTTACTGCTGAGCAGGGCTTACACAGAATGAAGTCCTTGTGTTGCTGTGCTTGTGTGCACAGCTTTTGCTTTACCCATTAAACTGTCTTTATCTCAACCCACGAGTTTTCTCTTTTACTCTTCTGGTTCTCTCCCTCATCCCACCCAGGAGGAGTAGGCAAGTGTGCAGGACTTGGTTGCTGGCTGGGGTTAAACCACAACACCACCAAACACAAAATATATCGTACTGTCGCAAGGATGTTGTCTGGTAGACGTGTGTACTTGTTTCTTAAATAATTTCCCATTTATGTGGTGATAGTGTGCCATTTTTTTTAGTGTCACCAGTGTCTTAAGCAGTTTAGATGCTTGGTTAGAGGTAAGGTAAAAGCTAGTTGCCCAAATCTTTGTATTTTAAAATAGCTGCTCTTCAGAAAAGATTGCTTTGTGCTAGCTTATATGGATTCCTGTGAACTTCCATATGTCTGAGTCTTTCTTGAGTCTTACCACCTTATTTTACATGGGGGACAGTTGGGTCCAGGAATCCTTTGTTTAAGAATGCTAAAGACTTAAAGCCCATGCTAAATAGTGAAGATTTTGATTTCCTTCAAATGAGAACCCTCCAGCATGGTGACATAAGCCTAAGTATGGATTATGCAATAGATCCTGCTATTTAGGGCAGCTTTAGCCCTGCAGGGTCAAGGCATTTTTTAAGATGAATGAGCTGAACTGAATTACCTTTTAATATCAATGGGGTTTGAAGATTATCTTACGACTGATTGATCCCACGATCTCAGTAGATGCTACTCTCTTTAACTACGAGTAAAAGATTTTACATTTTCCTATGTAGTTTCTTGATAAGGAAGAAGAAAAATCATGCCTTTGTCTGGGCTTTTTTGTTCTGTGGCTCGAAGAGTGAAAAAGCTGCTAAAATAAGAAGTACACAAACTGCCAATAAGCAGTAAATTTTTTGTTGTCATAACCATGCTTATAAGAGAGTTTTTTAAATAGGCAAAATGGATTCACTGTATTAAACTGTTTTCTGTCTTAAGTTTAGTAACAAGACTTTTGGCCTCCTCTAAAATTCAGACCTAATTTGAAAATAAATGCAGTATTATTTCTTAAGTTGATGGCCTATTGGATAAGCAAAGATACAATTACTGAGATGGCTATTTTCAGAATTCAGGTTCTTTGCCATTAATATTCTCTGAGAGCATTTAACTGTGAACATCTCTCCTCATTTTGGTTCTTTAAAATTAAATCATATTAAAAACCTCTCTGTTTTCTTCATATCAGCATATTAATTTCAGCTCAACACATTCAGTTCTTAGTTAAGTAGTTATTGAAAGCATTTTAGATACATGAATATTGAAAAGATATGGGAACGTGATACTGCTTTGCTTCCCACTGTACTTTTCTTCTTTTCAGAATTAAAAAATCCACATAACTTCAAGATGACTGCAGTGCCATTTATTTTATTGCTATTAAGCCAGTCGAAGATGCTGCAAGAAAATAGAATCTAGGTGCTAAAGGGAATTTGAAGATAATTTGGTCCATTCCTGTAATTTCTTAGAGACCTAAAATGCTCCTTTATCTTCGCTAGACTGAAGAATTTGAATGTCCAGGTCACCTTATCCCACTTATAGCCTCCTTTGTACCCAAGTCACATCATTCCTGTACTCCTCTTTTGAATCTTCCATTGCATTTTTTGCTTTATAATTCAAATACTGCTTGAGCTCATCCCTGGTTAAAAGAGGGAACCACAACTTAGAAATTCATTTTGCCGTTTGGCAGTGGAAGCTCAGAAGAATATTCCAAATAGTCATTAAATTATGGAGAGCAATAATTACCAAACACAGCTTGCTGGTGACAAAGAATTACTGAACTTAATCAAATGTAGATATGACTGGAGAGTTTTTGAGCAACCTGGTCTAGTGGAAGGTGTTCTTGTCCATGGCAGAGGTTTTGGATCTAGATGATCTTTAGGGTCGCTTTGAACCCCAAACCATGAATCTGTAATCTTGTGAAATATAACATCAGTAAGGGTAAATTAATGAGTGTAGGGGAAAAGGTAGCCTTGATAATACCTGCAAGGAATGGTCTCTGAGGTTTCTGTTTTAATTCAAAAAATGAAGTTATTGTATAGAGTTCTAGTAGGGTCAGTTTACTGGTAATATGATGCATAAATGTGTATTTCAGCTCTGTTTGCTCAAACTAAGGATTAATTAATTTTTAAGAACTCAGATTCATAAGAAACTTATATATTTTTTTTCCATGTGGTTTTATAGGCATAACCTTCCCTAGTCATCTGTGCAGCCAGAATTCTTGTTCAGATTCTCTCATTTTCTGGAATCTCAGCTACTCTATCCTTTCTTTGCATCTGACCATCATAGTTTTGCCTTACTCACATCATTTTCCTGGCTGTCGTTTTGATGATGTCTGTCCCTGGATGGATTTTTGTACTTTTTTCCTCATTGTGCGTCAGGACTGGGCTGCTTTCACTTTTCTTGTGTTTGCTCATTTGGTAGCAAGAGTTTCCAGTGCCTGATGGATTGTCAGCCCTCGTCACGCTTTCTCTCATGTTGTCCCACGGGCTCTCTGTAAACATCCACCAGGCTACTTCCTTTGAATTCATTTTTAAAATTATCCCGCAAATATAGCTAGATTGACACATGTCCTCCTACCACCTTAACCAAAATAGTTTTCATTGCTTCCTTGTACTCCCCACTCTTCCTTTATCCATCTGTTCTCTTTCTTCCTCATACTTTGATTCTGAGTTGTTGGAGCAGAGTCTCTCTTATTTATCCCATCTGTACAGTGACTGACTTTATTTAATAATGCAAGTAATGAATGACATAAAACGAGTATATTTTTTTAACATGTACTTCAAAGCAGCCCTTCAGCAGTGTCAGAAACAGGTTACGGTTTCAAGAAAGGAAATATCCAGCCATTCTGGATGCCATTAAAGATAAACACAGTACACCATATCTATTGGAAAAAAAAGTTAATCGGAGCTGCACGCAGAAAAATACTAGGATGGTGGCCATACAAACACTTCAAATACTTCTGAAAGGTAGTTGACAATTAAAGGAATAAAATCAATTTTGTTCAAATAGTTGTAGCTCTTACTTGTTTCCCCACTGTTACTACTTAAGATTTCCAGCAAAATAATGCTTCTACTGAGCTGTTGAGAGTTTTTTTTGGTTTGGTTTGGGTTTTTTTTTATTATTTGTTCAGGTTATTTGTGTTCTAAGTTGGTTTTTGACTCAGGTTCACCAAAATCAAGCATGTAAGAAAAAGTTATATTCTGACAGTTTAGATAACCCACTAACAGAGCAAAAGAAATTTATATACTTAACTACTGAGGAGCACTTTTGACTTGTTATATAGGCAGGCAGTTGAGTTTTTATTTAAACTGTGAAAGGCAATGACTAGGTTCCCAATATTTCTGCAGTTATCCCTGACTTGAAAGAGAATTTATGGTTTTTACAGTTTGGGTACTGTGGAGTTCAGCAGACCTTGTTAATCCATGTCTTCTGAAATACTGCCTCTCATCAGCAAGTCTTGGCTTTTGATTAGAAGCCATTGGATTTAAACTATTGTTTGGTAAATAGAGAGTGAACTTTAGCTGTTATTGTTGGACTTTGTGCCTGAGAATATTTAATTTTTTTGACTGCCATCAGTAGGACCTGCTGATCTACAAGTTACATCTTAGAATTGGATCCATTACTATATTTTTCATGAGATTCACTGTCAAAAGAAAGCAATCAATCAATATTTATCACCATCACATAAATTCCAATGTCACCTGCTATGACTAAAACAGCACTGGGAGACCCCTCTCAGCCAGTCTGCATGCTTTTGAAATACCTGCTCTTCCTTGTTTTCTCCGTGTTCCCATTTTTTAATTAGTCAGCTATCAAATGGTTTTAACGCCTTTCTCCACACTTGTCACAACATCATTTTCAATGTTTATTAGCACAATAGGCTTTCATTGATAGTTAAGGAAATAAAGGGTGTATTCAAGTTAATCCTTTTATTTATGTTTCTAAGCTCTGTTCGGTCTATCATTTTTACCTGTTTTTTTCTTGTTTACTCATTGTCCTGTCTGCTCCTTTTTTTTCTGTATTTTTTTTTTCCTATGTGTCCCTCCTCCCCAAATAACTCCACTAAGCCTCTCCAGGTGCAGCTCCACAGCAGCTCAGATTATATTGTCATTGCATGTACTCCCTGGCTCTGTAAACCTGTTCCTCTCCTGTGCCTTGAACATTCTTGAAACTACATTCTACTGGGGAGGAGGGGAGGTGAAGAATTGCACTTAGATCAACTTAGTATTAGTGAATAGGCAATGAGTCATTTTTCTTTATGCTCAAATCTTTTTCACCATGGTTATTCACACCAGTCAAACACCTCATTTTTCCTGCATTGCTTCTCATACATAGCTCGCTGTAATACCCTGGGAGGGATTGGTTTTTTTGTGGATCTGATATATTTTGGGAATGGGTGGATGATTCCTAGGAGACATCTCACATACTTCTTTATGATCTCACTCACTGGTACTTGGGCAAATACTTGACCAGCACAGACTTCTGCATTACTCTCTTGAGTTAGCCCCTCCACGTGAAGCCTTTTTTTCTCCCTCCTGTTAATGTAATGCTAGAAAAGAAAGAAGTTAGATTCCCATGGAAGTGTAAGAGATTCATTATTATTGCCAGTGAAACAATGTGGGCACAGCCAGATCTGAACACTGGGAGAAATTACAATGTGCCATAAATCAATATCTTTATTAAGTCTGCATTCTAACATTCAATCAAATCAGAAATTTTCCATAAAATCTCATTGCTCTCTCTTGAGTATCAAGACTGATAAATAAAAGATGGAAACAGCAGTCTGTGGGAAAAAATCCTTTCCTTTGTACCTCTGTGTTTATGCCCTTTATTGACAGTGTTAATTCATTCTCATACATGTAGCGGCTGAACTTCACCTCCATTCAGAAATATAGTCTGTCTTCTCAGAGGAAAGTCTGTGGAATAAAGTTTTCTGTACACTGGGGGTGGACTACCATGAGTCAGATTTCCAGAACAACTGTTTTAATATGTGAAGGTCTGGTTCTCTGTGAATTTTGGAGAAGTGTTGTTTTGGAGGAACACAAAAAGTGTTCGTGTGGTTTTTTTGAGTTTTGTCAGTTGATAGTCTTTTTGTTGACTTTGGTATCTAGAAGGTTAAGGTTACATAGGATTGTTCTGGAACGTGTTTGGAAGGGTTAACCTTTGGAAGTAACCAAGTTGTAGCATAGATGTTACACGTGTCCTCTTTTTAGCTTCATACCAGTGTAAGCTTGGTGCTGCAACTAACTTGAATCTCTTCTCATGGTGTTTCTTAAAGAATTTAGTGACCATCTTAAGTCCTAAGTGGCTCCCTAGCATTAAAGAAAGTCTCTTATATTGACAACTGAATTACTGTGATTGTATATGGGACTGTGCGAGTCTGGATTGGAAGACTAAACACTCATTTAAAAGAAAGGATGCAAAAAAGATGGTGCTTGGCAGGCTGTGATGCCATTCTTGTTTGGAATGTTGGAATAAGAAGGTTCTCTGAACATGCAATTTGTCTTTACAACTTTTCAAGAATAATAGGGCAGCGGGCACCAAAATGGTTTTTAACCACCTAAGTAGAGGCAGTACCTCCATGTCTGTCTGTGTCTGAGGAACATTTCCACTTACTACAGAGGTAGTGCACAGCATCAAAGAAGTTGAAGTAATTAAAAAATACTGAACAACTAATTAAGGTAATGTATTCTTTTATCAAATAATAATCTAAATATATTGAATGCAAATAATTCATACCTTGAACATCTTGAATCTGCAGCAAAATACTCTCTGAACCTGCCAAAAAGTTCTGATTCTCTAGTTACGGAGTAAAATTTTTTCAATGTCTTTAGTGGAAACAAAGTGCTTGGAACTACTTCAGCATCTAATCTTTGTTCCTGCTAAGACTCCATTTTTGCAGTTAGTAATAATTTTTAGAAAATACAGAGGTACTCTAAGCATTAGTTTATTAAGGTTCATTTTAAATCTTTGTGTGACGAGTGTTCTGCAAGCAAAATATATGAGAATTTACAAGTATAGTGACTTCTGTTGCTTCTCTAATGTGATGGATTTGATTTATTGTTGATATGATCTGGTAGCCAGACTCTTTTCCTAATCAGTTTTTCTGATAAAATTAATTTTAAAAGGAGATTGTTTGTGAGGCTGAAATAGCTGACTGTTTAAGGAATATAATCTAAAATAAGAATATTAAGAAACATATTTAATGCTGTAAAAAATTAAAGCTGTAGTTTTCAAAGATGTGGCCAAGAGTAACAGCTGTATAAGCAAATTAAATATTTATATGTGGAAATGAATACTTACAGCTTAAATCCTTTCCTAGAATTCTTTCATTTCCTTTATTACCATTTAACCTACACAGTCTAGGAAGAAATATTCGAATATATAAACTGATTTCTTGCATTATTTTTTCTTGTAAAGAACAAATCGGTGTATGCAAATTATTCACAGAATCTTTGAAAGTGTTTGAGATGAGTCTACATAGTAGTAGACCTGCAAGGTCTGGTAACCTAATCAAAAGCTGTGAGGTATTTTCCTTCCATTTGAAAATATTTAATGTTTATTTCATTTTATTTCGTATTTATAACTTTTTGAAAAGTATTTAGCTTGCTTTTAAATCAAAGCGCTCTACCAGAAATGAAATAAACTCTATTTGGCTTGACTGAATTTAAGTGCTTCATACCTGGAGTATTACCAGTGTGTATTTCATATAGACATAGTCAAATTTTTTTGCTACTCATTTCACGTTAGGCCTACTCAGTATATGTATTTATTGCCATAGTTTCATCACCGTGCTATTTCACTGATAAAGTTCTTTGTTAAGAGAAAAAACCCATACCAGGAGGAGACCATCTGCTGTGTAGTCATGTCTCAGCTAGGTTATAAATCATCTCTTGGCAAGACACCTTTCTTCATCAAAGAAAACAAATGAGCATGTCAAGGAGAGATTTGGCTTTAGAAATACAGTAAAACAAGTGTTGTGCTTGGTGTTTTGCTAAGGATTCCTTGAAAAATTAGTTTCTTGGTTCTCAGTTAAAGAAAAGGTGTGAATTTTTTTTAATATAAACTGAGGTTGTATGCCAGGGCTTTGTGATAGGAGCTGTTACAAAAGCAAACAAATCTCAGAGCTCCAAACAGTTCCTGAACTCCTACCATACAGGTGCATACTCCAGTTTTCCATGTTTCAGTTTCTTTTCACATCTTGACTTTAATAAACGTGTAATTATCATCAGGGTGTTCAAACAAAGGTACATATATTGTATGTAAAACCATAATTACATGCAGCTCAGTGACCTAAGGACACTTTTCCTTTTTAATATATGCTTCTTAACTAGTTTAAAAATAGAAGAATCACGTATGCTGCTTTATATGTCACATTTTAATAAATAGCTTAAGTATGGTACTTTGGAACTATCGTGAAAGCCCAGGAATGGGAGGAATTGCTAACCAACTTCCAAAAGGTGTCATTTCTAGTTAGTAATTAAGGATAATGAATTTTATATGAGGTAGCTTCATTTTAAAGAAAGCAAGAAACTGTTTTTTCAAGCTAAATACAGTTGAAGATGAGTGTCTTTTAATAGTATCAAAAATGTTGCTTTTGGGATATATCACCAAATGATTTTTTTTTTGGTGAAGATACAATGTTGGCAGTACAACAATATGCAGGGCATCTTTGTTCCAGCATTTCAAGCATCAGCAGAACAATAACACATATTTTAATCTCATATGAATGTTGTAAGTTCTGAAAGGTTTTGTATCTACTAAACATATTTGTGAATAATAAAATACTGAGAATCCACGACATAAAACAAAGCTGAAGTTCCAGTCTGGAAGCTATTCTGACAAGTGATGGCTCAAATTATCATCCTGCCAAGACAATTATATTGCCTAGTATGTTTTATTTAGGAAAAATTTTCGTTGCTAAAGTATGTCATAGCAATGAGACACCTTGCTTTCTATACTGTTGTTTAGTCCTTGTTGAGTTTATAGACATGATTGTTCCATCAGAATATGTTAAGCATAAATTAATACAAGTTTGAGATCCTATGCATGTAATACTGTAGGTCATCCTGCAGCTGGTTGAGGAAACTCGGGACTGTAAGGTCCTTAAGTCTGCTTCCCGGTACAGCTCTTGAAAATTGATCATGTCAAGCTGTATTTTAAAATGAATATGAGTTTTTGATCTGAGTAATTTTCTCATTTTCAAAGCTGATAACAGAACCACATCTACAATGGTAATAAATTTTACATAAATTCTGATTTTGCTGGTGGACATCCATCCTAATATTGTCCTTTAGCTGAAGTGATCCTTTGAGGTCCAAGGTTCTTACCTGACTGGTCTAGAGTATTTAGAGAGCAATTGCTCCTCTTTTGGTTTTCTTTTTGCAAGACTAACCAAGCAAATTTTTGTTAGTCTCCTCAATGACACATGGTTCCTACTGCATTGTAGCCTTATAGTACTTCTCTTTTCCTTACGATGTTTGAAGTTACTGGAAATGGGAGAAGAGAATTGTACGTAAAATTTCAGAATAGCATCTTGAATGGTACGGTATTCCCGGGGGAATAAAGAAGTGTGAAAGCCATCTCTAATGCATTCCAGGGTTGTGGGAAAGGGTCTGAGAGAGAGGGAAAAGGTGAGACAATAATGAAATTCGAATAACCAGCATTCACTGGGGAACCAGAAAGAGATTCAGCACTGATGGGGAAAATATTATTTGGAAATACTGAAGGATTGCTTATGAGAATGCTTTAGAATAAAAAGGTATACTGCAGAGGAGAAGAATATGCTGTGAAATCTCTGGTTATGATGAGGAAAATTTGTTGGCAGTATTTTGTTCAGTGTCCAAACCTACTGTTGAATCATGCTATTGCTGTTTTGTTCCATATATTGCAGTGTATTTACATGCCCTGCAATAGTTGGGGTGAATGTTTCACTGGAAAGCTGTTCTTACTAACATGGAAGGCTTGAATCAGTTTTTATTTTGCAAATGCTTGTTATAAATACATATTATTGTGTTGGCTTTTCGCAAATAATGAATGTTATGTGTATAATATTAACCCTTACGTTGTAGAAATGTAACCATTATTAAATGCTTTTTCTTTTGTTTTACCCTAGAAATAGTTGAAAAAATAGCTAACTAAAAATACATTGAAATGCTACTAACAAACTATAAGCTTAACTAGATAAGCACAGATGTGATGGCTTCAACCTTAGGAAGTAATAACTCCAGCCCCTAGGACAATCTCCGATAAACACAGAAGGGATAACTCCAGCCCCAGGAAACACAGCAGTAATAACTCCAGCCCTAGGACAATCTCAAATAAACACAAAAGTGACAATCTCAGATAAGCACGATGTAACAGATTCCTGTTACCGGACATCTCTACCTACAAATCTTCTAAGAATCAACATACAGAAGAATTCCTCGCATACCTTAAAGGCCATGTGTTTTTCAGGAAAGAGTATGAATATACATATTTGCCTATGACTATGTAACAGACTGATGCAATAGAAATGTATATAAAGAGAGTGTCTTACTTAGGCTTTTTGTGCTCTTGGCTCTGTGCCAAGGGTACCCAGCATCACCTGGATGCTGTAATCCTTTTACTCTATCTTTTGTCCCTTATTGTTCTTCTTTATTAAAAACCTTTAAATTTAGCAGGTGACTGGACTTCGTTTTTAACATGCTTAGGAAATGGTATGGCTTCTGTCAGCTTATTCTTACTTATGCAGTGATGACCAGACTTTTTAATGGAGATTATGCTAACTAAGTGCCCCTAGTGCCCCCAAGCAGAAAGTCAGAAAGGGACCAAATAATGATGTTTGAAACCTCATCAGACTGCCATAAGCAGTAGAGTTACCACAGTCAAACAGGTTAAAGAAAGCTAGAAAGTTGGACTAAACCAGTCAGCTTCACTTCAGTCCCATGAAAGGTGGGATATCCACCCTTGGTGATACTGAACAACCACCTCAGTTCTCTCTGATCCTGGTTTTGAGCAATGGTATTGGTCCAGAGGTGCCTTCCAACCTCAATGATTCTATGCAAATAAGGATTTTAGTAAAGCTGACATCTCCAGTCAAAAGAGCTTTTTAGGTCTGAGCTTTCTGGCTCAAGGCAACAATCACTAGTAATTCCATTGTAGATAAATACATTTGTGCAATGGGCAAAAATTAAAACACAGGACATACCATCCAAACAGAAGAGCACACATCCTAGATATTCTTTGTGGTCACTCAGGAAGTTGTGAATTATATCTTTCTTAATGTCTGCCACAATAAATGGAAAATGTGACTAACTTGTGCTTTCTTTGATTGAGGTGGTATATGCAAAAATATATTGAGTGATACATCAGGTTAATAGTATGCCTGTTATCATTCAAGAGCTCTCAGGCAGTTCAAAATTACTAATTGACTAATAAATCGAGAAGTAATTAGGCCTCATAAAAGTGACTTGTTTACTATATCTTAATGAGAGTGAGAGCTGAGTTTTTACTTGCAAGGAGACAGAAAATTGTGTATATAAAAAGTCATTTAACATTGAGTTTTCTTTACAAGCATATCCTAAAGGCATGTTTACATGAGTTTATATGGACATGTCATTTATTTTATTAATTTAGCTGTAAATGAGAATGTCTCTCCTCTTTTTTCCTTCTTCTGTTATCTTGTGAGAAATTTAATTTTGGAATTTAACACTTGTGTTATTCCTTTGTCATAGTTGATGTATTAAATAGTTCCAAGGCAAAGTGCAAGAAGACCAAGTGGGAACATGTAAGAAGAACACCAAGAGAGACATAGTCAACAGTTAAATGCTGTGCTGCATTCATACTCCAAAACTTAGTTGTCCATATATTGTATAGTGAATTAATTCCTTTCAGCAGATGGAAACACTGCGACAAAGAGATGAAATAATTAATTGCAGTTAATCAGGCAAGAGCTAGTAATGGAAGTAGAAATAAAATTAAAATATTCTTGTCCCTGCTTGTATGTTTAGGCTTAGAGTAGCATAGATTTAGTGTAGCATGATGATGAAGTGTTGGCCAGTGTATGAGATGTTGAGGATAGGGGGGTGATTAGTGCTGTTTAAGCAGGAGGCACCTGTTAGCTGAGGGTTTACAGGTGTGTGTGCCCTGGTAGGATGATCTGACTGTTTCATTTTCTGAAGAAGGGTGATGAAATGTTCCTGCCAGCTTCCAAGTGTACTTAGCTGGGGTGGAATGGCTTTGGCAGAACAGAAATGTATGCATGAGTGTAGACAAGGAAGAGCATCACCACAGGAGGTTGTCAGTGAACAAAATGAAGTTTTTCTGGCTGGCAGAATACACAGTCACCATTGTGTCTGTGATATTAGGGGCTTTGTATACATCAGAATAATCTGAAATCTACAAAGCACCAATTTCACATTTAATATGCAGGCCCTCAGCATGATTCTTATATCTCTCTGAGTGGCTTCAGTTCATGTTATTATCAATGCTGGTGTCCACCGATTTAAAAAGCAGTAATTGTAAAGATGGAAATGAGGTACAGAACTTCAAAAGTTTACCAGTATGTCTCAGAATTCATTGTACAGAACAGAAAATCTGTACTGTCATGATGGCTCTACAAGTGTAATATTGTAAGTATGGATCTGTGTATCATCTTTCCATAATCATATGGGTAGTTTATTATTTTGGGTGATGTGAGCAGGAAGTGGATACTTGGAAACAGTGATGGGTTAATGAACTTTAGTTTCTCACCTGCTTAGAAATCTGTTTTGGGGAAATATAGTATGAACATTGTATTTGAGACTGCAGAGGCAGAGCTATAGAGAAGTGATTGAAATAAAAATGATACAGTATGTTAATTCAGGGAAAATATTTGCCATTTATTTTTCTTGTAGCAAAATTTTAAATAGTAAGAAAAGGCAGAAAGAACAATTTTGCCTTTCAAATGAATCTGTGAATACTTTTTTAAATGTGTGTGTGTATATGTGGGAGTAAGCTAAGGGAATGTACAATGAAAACATTCAGTCATCTCTCTTTCTTTTAATGAGACATGAGTGTGGGATAGAGGGATTATGAAGAAGAGATACTTATATAATGTCCTTAAAAGTCAGTCTTCTCTCAGATTGACAGCCAAGCCAAGCTTGTATGCTTATTCATGGTAATTAAGTACATGTAAATTTTGAAGCACATACACTCACTGGACAAATAGAAGATCTCAACCAACATAGTTAATATTGTAATTTGTACTTTAACTATAACTTGGTTTTATGTTCATAGGTGTAACTCACAACCACTTGCCAGCTTTTGACTTCAAAATACCCTCTATGTTATTAGAGATGGACATCCTGAGAGCACAACTGAAGTATGACTTTCATAGGACAGTAGCTGTAATCCGTGTTAGGTTACTGTGTGTACCCATAGAAGGACATTTTACTTCTCCTGTGTGAAGAAAACTGTTTAAAGTTTATTTTCATATGGCTTGTAACAGCAACATGGAAAGCAAATTATGTTTCTGCTATCTGTGCAATGTGCTGGCTAAAAACGAAAACTTTGGTTGGTCTGCTCAGTGCTTAGATCAAGCTAATCTGAATTTTACCAAAAAATTTTTATTTGGATTTTGTTAGATACGGGTTTTCTGGACACAGTAGTTTACATGGTGAGGTAAAATGTCCTTGGCATTCCTTGGCAAGTTCACTTGAGTTCACTTGGCATTCCTCCTTCACCAGGTGTTCCTTTACTTCTCAGGGATAAGGTAAAGTGTTTATTTTGTGGGCAGACCCCACCATATAAGCTGTAAACTGGACAACTGTGATCTAAATGCATAAAAGAGCAAGGCACAAAATAAATTTATTGGGCTACAGTAGTTAATGAAATTATTGTATCCATCCTATAGCAACTACAAAAGGTTTTTACCTGATACAACAAATTCAGTTGTGCTTAGAGATTTTATTTCTGTAGGAAATACTTGCTGGGCTCCATCTTTGTATAGCAGTGACCTAACTTCAGTGGATTGTGGCTTAGAGAGATTTGTATATATTGGCATGTTGTATAACATTCCATCTTACTACATCAGATGGATTTGTGCTTGAAGAATAAAATTTTTGAAGCTTTTTCACTGTCTTTTTGCCATGTTAGTTTCAAGTTGCTATCTCTGTAATCACAAAAATGCACTAAAGTAGATACTATATTCCTCCCTCTTTTATTCTCCACAGCAATGGAGTTTCATGAAAACCTGCACAATATAGGAGCAAGAGAAGGCCTAAAAGAAAGAAAACTGCAAAAATCAGTAGAAAGTTTTACATGGAACATTACAATTTTAAAGGTAATGTGTCTTCCTTTGGTTAGTTACTGTATTTTTCTGTTCAAAACTGTCTTCTAATATTGTTACTGGTCATTACTCCGTGTCACAGATCAACTGGATTTATTCACTTCTATAATCATAGTCAGTTTAGCTTATTATATTACCTGAAACACAGCAGACTCTCAATGTGACTTGCTATTCTCTTGTAGCGTTATGGAAGCTTATTTCATTTAGTTTGTCTAACATTTTCTTCTTACAACCTTTTAACATTAGCAGGATCCGTGGTAATCTTTAATACCTGGCTGGAACAATGAGTCTTGACTTCTCCAAAGTGGGTTGGGCTGGAAGGAAGCTTTGGCATTGTTTAAACCCTGTTTGTGATTTGAAAGGGAAGAAGTGCTAAGGTTAATGCAGTTACTGAAATACAAAAGAGAAGGTGTTACTACTGCAGTCAGTGATGAATGGTGATTAATGGTAGAAGCAATTATGTTCATAATCTGGGCCAGAATAAGTTGAGTGTATGAGCTGGTGACTCTCTTCACATTTTGTCGAGAACATTTGCTTACATTTTGACAAAAGAGTAAATGGTGAAGTATAAGAAAAGCTTTCAGCCAGAGACCCTCAGGAAACTAGAACGTGGAACAGTTCACGTTTCCTATCAGTGGTCTTTCATCTCGGCAGAGTATATCAAAATTTATAGAGATAGCAAAAGGACCTCCCTTAATTTATTCCCTCGACACTATTCTTCTAGCCCAAATTATTCAAGTTTTGTGTTTACATCCACTAATGAGTTCTTTTCTCCCACTCCATCAAGTACTTCTTCACTACATTAAACTATAAAGTCTGTTTTAATTATATAGAAAATTATTTTCTCCCACATAGCTTTTATTTTTAGTTCTTCTTGAAAATACTGTTCCATACCGCCTCTTCATACAGTGAACTATGACAGAAAAGCAGTATTGCATATGTATTTCTCCAGCTTTCCATGTTGGTTTGAACTGTTTAGCTTCTCATGGTGTCGCTTGGTGCTCCAATCCCTCTTGTGTTATGCTGCACAAATCCAATGCTGAGGAGAAACCAAAAGTGGTGAAATTTGCTACAGCATGTACACTTAATACATTCTAAAAATATGCATGCAGGTTCTGCTTATAGGTAAAGGACGAGAATATCACACTTCCTGTATCAGAACAGAATTTCCTGAACACAGTGTATGGGATGTGCCATGTATCAGTCCTGTGCTTCCAGGGGGATAAAGAAGAGTCAGTTCAGTGGGTTTGGGCAAATGTCAAAGAAATAAATTCGTATCCCTTCTTTTCTGTCAAAGGTGTCAGATACCATCTTGGATAGGCAAATCTATTTTAATGCTGCTTGAAACAGCAGTACCTTTGCTTCATCTCTGCTTTACATTCTGAGCATAAGGGTTGGTGGGGGAGAGGTTTGCAGTTGGTGAGTGACTGAAATGTGAAGTCGTGATTTAGCCTTAGCCAGGAATCGGAGAAGCCACATGGTAGGTCTGGCTCTGAGGAGCACTGAAGGGCTTGTGTGTATGTCCTTAGGATTAACGTAATTATGAAGTTAGAAAGCCTTCCTTTTGAAGACATTATTGAGAAAATATCTTCAGCATTGACTTGGTGGGTTTTTTTCTACTCAGAAATTAAGATCCTTTCTTTAGGAAGGTACAATTTATCCCATAATTAATACTTAAGTTTAAAAAATTGGTGAGGTTTTAATCAGCCTGTTGTTGAAACTTTAAGAGGAGGTGTTACAGAAAGTTCGATATGTTGTTATATCTTAGAAGTTATTTACAGGTACTGCAGTTCAGATGGGCATCTGCTAAGTGCTGTTGCTCATGTTTAGATGTCCAGAATGTTACAGGCTGAGATTTGTTTGAAGGGACACACTGAGGTTTTTCACTCCAAACTCTTTAATTGTGGGCTGTAACCATACTCTTGTGTCATATAATTAAGCAGAAGTTAAACAGTTTCTAAGACACTGCTCTTCCTGTCTGGAGAAAAAGATCTGCAATCATAATTTCAATCTGTTTTTCCATTTCCATGTTTCCAGTTCTCAAAAAAACAATGAGAGAACAGGGATGAAAAGTGAACGTCCACATTTTTTTCAGTAGAAATTGAGCAGAAGAGCAACAATCTGAACCACTTGAGAATTTCTTTTATCTGTTGAATTCCCTGCCTTCTTCCAATTAACTTCCTTCTCAACTAGTACAAAAATCCACGTGGAAATACACAAAAAATACGGGGACTCTTGGCTATGATACAGGAATTGTCATGTGGGCTCTGAACAACATTACTAAATAATCCTGCATGAGTGCCATCCTCAGCTCCCACCCAGAGGACTCATGGAATGCTCACATGGTGTGGCCAATGTATTTTCCAAACCAATTAAGCTGCATTTTACCCTCGAGATACATATTGATCGTTCTCTTTCAATTGGGACATTTTGACTGCAGTTGATGCAATGGAAAGTTTGATAAAATAACAAAATTGACAGCTTAATTCTAGGGAAACTTTTTTAGAACATCTGACGTAGGTGTTAAGTATCTGTGTGTGTTTTGCATGCACATGCATTACAGTTACTGTTTTAAAGGATTTAATTTTTCTTAATTTGAAGCCATGTGGCCAAATTTATTATCAGTATAGTATGTTTGAATTCAGCTGAAATACTTCCATCCGATTTGTGTATATGTATATGCAACCATGCCCATTCTTATTCACCCGATATATGTACTCAGAGATACTTAACTTCAGAACATCACTTAGAGTAAATTTGGTCTGTTGCCTGATTTAGAGATTGTAAACTGCTAGAATATTCATCTCTTTCAAATAGACGGTTATTCTCTAGTAGTTTATTTATTGTTACTACTCAGGCTGATAGAATTCGTATTTTCTAAACATAGATAATCACGTTTTCTGCCAAAAGTACACTGTTGAAGAAAGAAAATCATTCCTAAGTGCTGTTGCAGCAGACTCCTACAACCTGTTGTAAAAATTTATGGACTTGTCTGGCATAGAAAAACTTTGAGAAAAATCCTCTATAAGGCTGAGAATTTGAGATGCCTGTAGGAGGAACATAACAGCATCTGTAAATTAGTCTCGGCAATGAAGAGCTGTTCTAAACACAAAGGGAGAGTTCAATGGAAGTACTTGGAATGAAGGTGGGACTCCTAACTTCAGCGTTTGTTAGATGTTTCTTGTTGGCTGTGAGCTTTTAGACATGTCACTTTAGATGATGTAAATTACTTTCTCTTGCAAGGCATGGAGTCCACGGCATCTGTAATAGCACGGGTTCTGCACCTACAGTATTTTAAAAAAATGTATTTATAAATGGAACATTCAAAGCATTTACAGGACTGCAGCTTCTTACTTTTTAAAAAATAATCTGAACTTTTCCAGCCAAATCTCCAAGTGAATTCCAGCAGCCATGGAGCATCCATAAAGCCTCTGATAGTTGCTGCCTGGTCCTGTAGGTCCTTGGAAGACATCCTAGTTCAATTTAAATACATGAAGCTACTAGTCTCTTGATGTTGCTGTACTGATGGGATTCTGGCTCCCAATTAAACCCTTATTTAGAAGTTAGGAAGTTAAGGCCTTTATGTCCTGATTCCAAAATTGTGCTAAGAACATGTCAGCTGGCATGGAACACTGTAGTGTGTCATAGAATAATAGAATGGCTGGGGTTGGAAAGAACCTTAAAGATCATCCAGTTTCAACCCTTCTGCCATTGGCAGGGACATCTCCCACTCGACTGGGTTGCTCAAACCAATGTTCCATTGTACTCTGAGGAGCAGTCTGAGAAAAGGGATACTGGCTTCCTACATTTCCTGATGGGAGCTTCGGGTTCCAGACTTTGAGCTAAAGGCTAGTCATTAATGATGGAGTTTCTTGGGATTTTGCGGGGTGAAAGGGTGCTCATGCAGTTATTTCAAATGTCATCTGCACAGTTTTACTTTCAGGTTCACACACCTAGTGAAGAACCAGTTAATCAAAAATCTTGAGTGAATACATAACAGCTTATGAAGGTAGCTGTGCTGAGTCATTCTAGTTCATCCTATATCCAACTGACTCTGAAATAGTACCTCATTTTGCATGTACAGGAACTGATAGGAACCATTTTGGGTTTGTTTTTAGTTACTGTTAAGAAGCTATGGTATAAAAACACTGCCTCTTAGCCAAAAAGTTTTAAAACAAACAGAATGTTTTTAACAACGATTTAAGAAAAAATAAATCAGCCTAGATGACACTGGCATATTGGGCCAGAGAGGTATAAAGGGGTATAAAGGGTACTGAATTGGGCTTCCAAATTAATCCGTATTCTTTATTGCTGCTGTTCACTAAAATCTTTTGAATGAGTATCAGTTTTGTTCTTTGATCTTCTTTAAGGTCTTTTCTCATGCCTGCCTAGAAAACAACTTTTTCTGAAGCCTGTAAACATGAAATATTCAAGTTACATAGTGCTCAGTTCTGTAAGTGAATTGTAACCATGGTGAAGGAAAGGGAGCAGTGGCTGGCGTGTGCTGCTGTGAGGAGAGCACTCTCCCAGTGTTCTGCAAGGCCTAGATCCGTCCTGCTCCCAGTTGGGAATTACCACACGCTGCCTGTTAACCGCAGTGCTGGAAGTAAATTCAAGTTTTTTGGTGTGCTTGCCAGACAACACTAAGGACTAGATTAATTTACATTTTGACTTAATCTGAGGTGAGAGCCTGGTGAAGACAGCCCTTCCACACAGAAAGAAACATGCTGGTTTGCTTCTGCAACTGCTTCAGACCCCAGCATTGAGTTCTCTGCTGGAACCAGCTTTGTTTCTTGGAATGTGGGTTTTTCGGTACTCCCTTAAGATAAATCTGCTTGTCTAAAGTTTGAGCTCTTTGCAGGTTTCTTGTTTTGACTTTACAATATGCATTTTATCAGAGCAAGTAGCTACAGTCATTTGGGTCTGCTAAGAAGGTGAAAGACCCCTGAGTAGTCCATAGATCTGAGAAATTCCCATTTTCCAGCTTGCAGTCAACTGACTTTGCTATTAACTTACCTTTTAAGTCAATGACACCTACTGTGAAAATCAGGATGCATAAAATATAAAGAATTGAAACTGAATCTTGAGAGCCCTTGGAGAAGAGACATTTGATACCTAACTAGAAGGAAAATCTTTGAGATTGTTTAATTGAGCATGTGATGGCAGTTTTTTTCCAGATCTGGATGACTTTTAAAATTTTCTGCCTTTCAGATCCATTGTATTACTGTTAAACAGTGTTCACTGTGACTACAAGTTGAATTTTTGAGGTGCATGCTGTTTTATTTCCCCAGCATATGTGTTCATGATGGTATATCAACAGAACTAGGCACTTCATATCAATTGTGCAGAGCTCTCTCACTTGAGCTCATGGCATATTTGGTAGCAGTGGTTGGCTCTTGTTTTATCTTGAGATCAAGACATACCAGCAGATAATGACAACACAGTTTCACAAACATTTTTCTAAGTTCAGTGGTATTCAGAAATAAATTCTGAGCATTGGAGAAGAGAGTAATGTGCACTGATACATTTTTCTGTTTCACCCTGGTCTGAACACCTTGTCTGCAATAATCCAGCCCTTTATCCTATATTCTCTTTTGTCTTCGAGTTCATCTTCCCTGATCAGAATTGTCCAGACACTCAGAGTTCCCTGCTGATAACCAGCCATTCCTGCTAACCCCTGATTCCTTCTTCCCTGCTTTCCTACATCCACCATTCTGTTCCCACTTGGTGCCTAATATCCTCTTCTTCCTCCTTGCCACCTCTAGAGATCCTTCCCAATGAGTGTTAATTTTCATTTTCTCATCACCTTACCCAATTCATTGCATTCAGCAGCCTTCTCCCTGCTCAGTGTTTTTGTTTGTTTTTCTCTCTCACCAGCTTTTATTCTCATTACCAATCAATTCACTGGTTTTGAATTGTTAGTCTTTCTACTTGCCTATAATTTTCAGGCTTCTTTCAATATCGTGAGTTTTGTCAATCTCTTTTCTTTCTGTATTCCAACCCCAAATCTTGCCTCAATCTTTCCCTTTCTCTGCTCACCTGTCAGATCCAAATTCAGCGTTGTTGCACTGTGTTTGTGTTTCACAATCTCCTCTTGCAGTAAGATCTAGTATCTACTTTGTATAGTGCAGTCTGGCTTCCCTTTCTGCAGTCCGAGGCTTCTTGCCAGGTCAGTCCCAGAGATCACTCTTGCACCCTCCTTTTCCCCATCCAACTCTTCTCCAGTCTCTGTCTCAGGCTCTTCCTTCCTCTCCCCTAGTCTGCTTTTGGACTGCCTATATTGGCAACCCAGTGTTGGTGGGTTGGAGAAGCCATCCAGGAAAAAAACAACATTTTTCCTAATGCACATTCATTATTCTGTGGGAATGAAATACACATTGTCTTGCCACATTGCTGGAGCTGTCAAGAGATGAAGGATGATCAAGAGTGGAATCCTGAGTGATTGTACTAACCACATTGAAAATCTGATTTTTGTTTATTAAAAGCTCATAGCTTGGATCTACTACCCTGTAGTCATTTGAATTACAAGTCCCTACCCCAAGTGAGAATAGGGAAGGAAATATGGAAGATTGTTAACAAACTTCTGATGGCATTTCCCCGTCTTTATTTTCAGAACTGAATGAACCATATGGATGAGGTTAAAGAATAATATTAAACAGAAATAATAATAAAATCTGCCAAATCTGCCAATGGCAAGAATCCTGCATAGAAAGTATCAGCTTAAGTAGTTAAAGTTTGGCAGGCATATAAGTAACTGAAAGCAGGGGTGTTTTTTTAACTGAGAAGTTTTGGGCAACCTTATTAATAGACTGTTTGCTAGCAGCTCTGCCTATAATAAACAAGTTGATTAAAATTCCAGAACTATATTCTGCTAATCCATGTAAAATAGAACTTGGGCTAGAAACAGATGCACTCCAGATATGACTCATTTAGTGTGCTGGAGTGTTTTAAATTAGCTTTTAGTTGTTTGTTAGTTTGGAAAAAAGTATGTGATTTAAAAAAAAAAAAAAGTAGCTCTGGTTTTCTTTAGGAGAAAATATTACTGAAGCTTGTGCTGTGATTGATGACATTCTAGATTTTTTCCTCTCTGATGATCAGAAAAAAAGACATTGGCTATTATGATCTTGGGTAAGGGGAGGGAGGACATTATTTCTTTGAAGAAAGTAATATTTGTTTTCAATCTGTGTGTCTCAAATACATAATGTGCTCACTTCATTCGGTAGTATTTAGTTTTGAGTTGCTAAAGAAGCATCAGAAGTATCACACCATGAAGTGCACACGTTTCTGTCTGACTGCTATTCTATCTCTCCTCTTACATTTTTAAAATCAAGAGGTAAAGATGCATTTCAACCTTATTTGGCGGAGGAGAGGCAGCATATTATCTTTGGAAGAGACACTAGCATGTCTTTAAGAGAAGTGTCTGTCAGGAGATAGAATGTACCCAGGATGGACAGCCACGACAGGAGAAGCGTTGTCAGTGTTCATACCCTGTTGGTACTGGCAGTCTCAAGGAACTACAGCGCCTGGACTTCTTGTGCATGTGTATTTCTCCCCTTCAGGGGTATTTTCCTGTGAGCTGCAGAGCAGTTCTCCCTCAGGAGTGTGGGCACAGCACAATCACTCTGGCCCTTGCAGACTTTCTCCTCCTGTTTTTGAACTTTTCTGTGCCCACCAGTAAGACAGACGTGCTCGCCATGTGCTACAGCCTTGCTCATTCCCTGCAAGTGGGCAGGGTAGGCAGATGCCAGCTGCAGGGAAGGCTGTCCACAGTCTGCCAGTGAGAGCTGTTGCTGTCAGAGGGCTTTAATCAATACAAAGAGATGGAGGACTGTAGAACAAGAGCCAAATCACCTTACAGCTTTGCTTATGACTTAATTGCTATGAAGAGGAAGAGTGATGTGGCTCTTAAGGACGTGGTTTAGTGGTGGACTTAGCAGTGTTAGGTTAATGGTTGGATTTGATCTTAAAGGGCTTTTTCAACCTAAATTATTCTATAATTGTAATCAGGGATAGCTATATCACTGAACTGCAGACAGCCCTGTGAAGTCTTTGTCATCACTGTCCTTTTTATATGTTGCTCGTCAGCCTGTGGTTTTGTACTTCATGCATTGACAAGCATTGGTCTTTTACCATCCTACTATTGAGTGAATCACATTGCTAAGAAAAAAAATATCCCTAAGAACCAAAAAACCAGGAAAGCTTTAAATGGCTCCCTGAAGTATTAAAATCAATCATCACAATTTTCATTATGCAGAAACATTTATAGTCCCCATGGATTAAAAACACAGCACAGATTACTTTATTGAAAACTGTTAAGCAGAAATTACCCATACCCCATTGCTGATGCCACCGATTGGCTTCAGAGAAAGCAAAGAGCTTGATTCTTTCTAACATCAGAAAAATCCATATTTGAGTTTTGTTTTGGTTTGGGTGGGGGGTTTGTTTGTTTGTTTGATTGGTTGGTTTGGTTTTGGTTTTTGAGTTCCTTTTTTTTTTTTTTTTTGGATGGGTTTTTTTTTGCACAGGACAACTGTACTTTTAACCTGAAATAAGCAGAAGGGTAAAAGAGACAAGAATGCTGTTATCAAATGTGTATTCTAACTACATTTTTTTCCTTACAGGGACAAGCTGATCTTCTCAAATATGCTAAAAATGAAGCACTTGAGAATCTGAAGCAAATCCATTATGCCACTCTTTCATGTGGACTTAATAAGCCAGGCACTGAAAATTCAGAAATCTCAAAGCCTCGTCGAAGTCTGGAGGTCATACCTGAAAAAGCAGGTGATGAAAATGGAGAATGAGAGAAGGCTCTTCTCGTAATTTTGGAGTTTATAACTCTATGACCAATTGTATCTGCATAGGACATTTGCTTTGCACTTACTGTTGGAAAATATTCGGAATTTTTAAAGCACAACTGGAGAAGCTAATTACAATCTATTGAAACTGTGAATGTATGTAGCAACTCTGCTTGTGAAGGCAATGATATTGTGTAACATGGAAATTACATTATTGGCCTAAATATAGCATATATATGTAAAAGATACTGTAATTCAGTAATCGCGTGCTGAAGAGTTCATTGTAGTGCCATCAGGAAATGAACATTTTTTAAATGAGCTGTAACTAGCAGGAAATCAGTTGACAGAATTTGGAAAGATGCCTTGATTTTCAGACCGGTTTGATGCAAAGGTTGTTTCTTTCTTTGCACAGTTTGTTAATTGTGCTAGTGAGATATATTACTCTTTTGAAAATCAGGTCTAAAAAAGTGGAATCCACATGTTTCACACTATATGTAACTCAGCCGCCCAGATACTTGGGTTTGAAGTGGTATTGATTTTATTGTTGAGCCATAAATTAAAATGAGAATGTAATTAGACAGTGATCACTGACTTCAGTGCACTATAGGAGAGCCATTATGTAAAAGGAAAATGTGCAATGAATCTGATAGCCTATGTCAGAAGAAGATACATACCTATTTTGCCTAAGATCTTCTGCAAATGTGTGTAGATAATGTGACCAAACCGCAAGCAAAATGATGTAAATAGTTTTTCATTTTGTGAAGTGAAGTGCTCATATTAAAAAGAGTTTTATGAGATTGCTCCCAAACAAGTAAAGCTTTTAACTAAATTTTAACTTTTTTATTTTTTGAGTATTTTCTTCCTTACAGAATAGGTGATATCTCAATAAGCAGGTTTGTCAAAAAATAAATCAATTGCTGTTCTGATTCTGTTTTGGTTTTCTGACAACATTAGGTAAAGGTATTGTAGCTGATATGCTCATTGTAAAATGACTATACCAACCTAGAGTGTTCTCTTACTGTTTCTGATTTAACAATAAAATGGACTATATAATTACAGAAGCTAATAAATTTGAAGAAAAACAAGTGAAATCCTACAGAGATCAAAATGCACTTTTTGTTCAGTTGCGGGGGAGAAGGGGAAGGTGGTGATGGTTGTTAAAAAGCGTTGTTTTAATTAGAGGTCTTCAAGACATGCATTCTACATGGATTTTTTTTTAACCAGTTCAAGATGCTCTTTCTGAGCTGAAAGTGTAATGAATATCTACATATGTATAACATCCTGTGAAAGTCAATAGAGCTCTGAACAAGAACATTGTTATTCTTGCACTTCATTGAATTATTAGGGGCTTAATTTATTTTCTAGTCATTGTAAAATTAAAGTGGGGATGGGGCGGGGTGAAAAGAGTTTGTTTGCATAGTAAATGTCACATGTTGAGCCTGAACTTTTAAATGTCAAACTGTATGGGTTAGGAGCAGTTTTAGAAGGTGCTAAGCTCTTTCAGTATCTAGTTACAGACTGTGTGTGCCTTAATGTTATGATCTTGCCAGGAGTGAGTTCTGTTCTGTGTAGTACAAAATGAAGCATTTAACCTGTGGTAAACACCTGCAAGTGTTGCTTTTTAGGCAGCCTTTTTCTGTGTTGGCAGCTGAAAGTCTTCTGATGGAACCTGAAGCTGATGGGAAGCAGCTTGAAATTCACATTGCTAACTGTATTCTGAGCCACTGTGAAATTAGTCTTCTGGGGCCAAATCTATCACATCTAAATCTGATTTAGATTTATCTACAGCAAAATAACTGCATTAGATCAAGATTCATCTGCACCATAAATGTGCAAGGTCAGTTTCATTTTATCAGAAATCCCAAAACCTGGGCTGTTGGAATTTTATTTCTGACTTTCAGTCCTAATTGAAAAATGTAGGCTGTGGAAAAATTTCATGACAGTTAGCATTATGCTTCAGAGAGGGCTAAAAACCAGTCAGGCTCCTTTTGCAGTCCTACCCCATCATTGTTTGCGTGGCATTTACAGAATGACATAATTTATATCACAAATCAAGCATTTCTGTAGAGTCTCTTCCTCCAACCAGGTTATCAGAACTAGTATCTTGGCTATTCTTAGTGTTTATGTATTTTTGTTTAGCACATGATGACCTGAACAGAGGTGAGGGAACATTGAAGGAGTTCAACATAGTTTGATAGTTTTTCCTTTGTTTTAAGGCAAAAAATAGTAAGTGAAAAATTATTATCACACAGACAAGGGCTAAGAGATTTTGCGTGTTCAGCTCTTACAATACATGTAATTGCTGATCCCATTCTACCTTGTTAAAAAGGAAGATAGTATCTTTTTCAGTAATACAGATAATATATATTTTTAAAAAGTTAAAATACATGCATTTAGCTGACCCTTTAAATATGCTAGGATCTGATTTTAGTGCTGATTCCTCAAAATGGAGGTCACTTTAGTGCATTATTCATGCTTGGTCCAAATCTGTATGTACCATAAAGTCTTAAAATTAGCTGAGTCAAGTAGATACTCTGAAAGATGATGTGTAGCTAAAAATGTTTCAGGGAGTTTACATATTGCATGTTAAAAGAGTTCAGGATAAACACTTGCAAGCAAAGTATCTGGCTCTATTGTTAGCCCAGTGATGATGATTTCAACACCAAATTCATTAGTGTATTTTTTTCAGTTGTATTTTCTTAAATCCTTTGCATCCATATTATTAGTCAATTTTTTTTTACAATGTGTATTTTAGGTTATATAGAAGGATGCAACCAAGACCCAGCGAAGTATTAGAAATAAAATTAATTATAGGTTGACTTTACACTTTTTGGGGCCTTTATTTTGTAAAATGTGCTGTAATGCAGTTGAACTGTATATGTAATTTTTAACTGTAGAAGATGGAGCCAAAATATGAGTGGCTATTTATCTGACTCCCTTGTTTGCTTTTTGTTTGGCTCCAATAATCACTGAGTGAGTACGGGTATATGTCAATATATTGCTCAGTTTAAAACGAAAGGCTAATTGGGAAAGGAAAAGTTCACATACAGATTAACCATATGGACACTAACAGTTAATTCTTTTTTTGAACACAAAATAAGGATAAACAGTGCCTGTTTGAAAAAGGAGCACCTCTCTAAACCTCATCTGCATTCTTCCTCCCTTCCTCATTGGTTTTGCTTGGTGTGGTACATAGCAGCCATTGGAGATTTAATCACAGAGCCAGGACCATGCCTTCCATCCTCTGAACACACCAGCCAGCTGTAGGAGCCAACTCTGTTCTCCAGGAATTCCCCCAGCAGCAGTTACCAAGGGGCACTCCTGAGCCTTGTGATGCCACCAAAAAAGAAAAAGCCTTCAAAGCAGAGCTGGGGGCCAGGCTCTGCTGGGGAAGCTGTGGCCCTTCTGATGTCAATGGTAGTCTTCTACTCAAGTCAGTAGGACTGGGATTTAAATGCAGTGTTGCAAAATTTCCCCTTTTTGTCAGGTCCTTTTTTTCTTTTTATACCTTCATGTTGTTCCATTGCTGCAGCAAAAAATGCTAGAATGGTGTCCTGCACAATTTCACAAGCTGACCCATGCAGACATGGTGAAAGATGCTGTATGATCAACCATTTTTTCAGCTACTTTGTACAGCACAAGAATAATTTTATAAGAGTCCATGGCTGGTTACTGTACTCACTTTTTCCTGTTTTGAATTTGAAGCAGCAGAAAGAGATGATTCAGAATTGCCAGCGTGAAAAATGGAAGTGAGTTTCAAAAATTTTAACACTGGTCTACTAATCAAATAAACTAATCTGAAAGGACCCGGGAATCCTTCACTCTTGCAGTGCTTGAGTATCCTTTCCATTTATATAAATTCCTGATATAGTTTTCTCTGGCATGGATGTTATAAGTAATGCTAATTTCTTCTTGTTATATTCATTTGCTGCACAGATCAAGGAAGCTCCTGAGTGTCCTGTGCATGGTGTAATAATGTTCCAATAATCTTTAGCCTACCTGGGTTTGCACTTGTGTTAATTGAAGGTTAAAAATCAATACAAAGTGTGATATTTGCAAGAAAGGTAATCATACAGCCGTAATCATGGCACAGTGTGTCCTTGCAAAGGCATGTTCCTCTCTGAGAAATCGCTTTATCCCTATATAGCTAAGAGTTGGAGAGAGAGAGTTGGAGAGAGTTGCTGCTGCTGGATGATGAGTCCATGGGGTTTTGATACCATGAGCAGGATTCTGAAACTGGTGATGTCACCAGCTAGCTTCTTTTGAGTGTAATGGGTGTACGACTTCACCATATTTTTTTTTCTATTCACACCTACTCACTCTGACCAATTAAGCTTTCTAAATGGAGTATTTAACAACTTGGTTTAAAGATTAATAGGTCTGCATGAGTCCTATAAAGACCTTCAGTCTTCTGATCTCCTGTAAACACTTCAGTCAAACCCTCCACCATTCTCAACACTCCCTGATTCCTGTTGCTCTCAGCATTATGAAAGCAGCTGTGGGACAGATTAGTTTGATAATTTTCAAAACTAACCTGTGTGATGTTCTTTAGTCATTACAACTTGTTTGTTCTCAATAAGAAAAAGGCAGTAAACTGCCTAAGTAAAACTCCTGAGGTTTTCTAGTTATTTCTGTTTCTGGACGGTATTAAACTTCCCTTTCTGACTCATCACCTCTGTTCTGTGGGTGGCTGTGGAAACACAGGGTAGCAAAAAAGAGGCACAGCAGAAAGATTAGAAATAGGACTTTGTATACAAGAGAACAAGTCCTCACAGGCTTAGGGGAGCATCCATTGCAGTCAGCCCCAAGCTGAAAAGCACTTAAGGACTGAAAGGCAGCATTGAGGAAGAGAAAGACAAACAGAATTGGATCTTAAAAAAAAAAAAAAAAAATTGGATCTTAAAAAAAAAAATTAGCCCAGAAGTATGAGTTAACCAGAGGATGACACGGTCCCAGTGCCATCCTGACAGATCCCTAATGTTTCCCTTCGGTTACTGGTACTTTAAAACTTCCTTTTATGATGTCATCTGGTGTGGCAAAGAGAGCAGTGATGCTGGGAGAGTGGTCAGGTACAAACACCAAACTCTTAATTTCTCTTTTTGGGCCTAGCTGCACACACTGCTTTGAGGTTCATACTTTTGCCACTTGAGCTCACAGGACTTCCCGCTTAGTGCCGCTTTGGCACAGCAGAGTTGAGAGGAAGGAGCGTGTGCTGCGATCAGCAGAGCGTTCAGGAGGTGGCGTGGGAGGGTGGTCTGAAAGGCAGCTTGAGCTGCAGTGGGAGTAGCACGACCAAATAGTGATTCAGCTGTCAGGAACCTCTCCTGTTTGCCCAGAGAAACCCAGCCTCGTTAAGCTATCTGCAGTCTGTAGAAGAGCTTTCTGAGTAAGCTTGGGTGTCCATGAGTTACCTCTTTTCCGTGGAGATGAATGCGGGGGAGCAGAGACTCTTGGCTGGCTGGGCGCTGGCCTGGGCACTGGTGGCTGCCTGGGAGAGGGAAGCAGCACGGCCAGGAAACCGTGCGGGAGCTCGAAGCCCGGCGCTTTGTTCTCTGGCCCTCAGCTTCCCCCACCGGCAAATTGGAGGAAATGACATCTACCACTTTTTAAAGTAGCAGAAGAAACATACTGTGTAATGGCAGAAAAAATATCACCCCCTCAGAAGGTGGCTAGGAGCGAAGTAAACTGGCACATAAATAAGTGCTTCATGAGAAGGCAGCACTCTGTGTTTGAAAGCCAGGTACATTAGGTTTCACTAGATACTGTTTTACAAAGTGCACTAATGCCTTCGTAGCTATTCAGTGGCATGTACTTAGCAGGCATTCTTAAACGTGCTACTGATTGGTGAAGAGGGTTTTGAAATACAAATCCTATCAGCTGATTACAAACTAAGCCTGTCTGTGTGGGGTCCCAGGTCCCGGGGAGTTCCAATATTTTTCCTGTCTAGTAAGACAGTAAAAAAGAATTTGTTACACTCTTATAAATACAGACTTTATGCTGTGGCTCATGGCATGAACACTTCTTTTATTCTCAGATGTGTTATTCTCTGGATAAAAACCCCCCAAAACATCACAGAAATCTTAGAAAAAGCCTTAGGATTCAGCTGTGTCTGTTCTGAATTCCAGAACTGATGATGACTGCTGTGATTTTGGTATGTCCTTAGCCAAATAATGTTTAAATTTTTCAACTATGAATTTTTAACAAAATCTTCAAATATCTTTTCATATAATGTAATGGTGCTGTTACTTGTGCCAGGATTACTGAAAAAAAAGCAGTTTTGTTGGATGGAGAAATAAGGATCACATCTTAGACCAGGAATCTGTAATTGTGGAGGTGAGTAAGGAATTTCCCAGGAGAGTGATGGCTGTTACTACATTTCACAGCCCCTTGCCTCTGTCAGGGAGCAGTCAGCAAGCAGGACTGGAAACAGCATTTCCCAAATATCATTCTCTAGGGTGCAATATTTTGTGCTTACATGTATTGTCACACCAGTTGTACATAAGCATACACTTCACTATATATTTTTTCTTTGAGCCTTGATTCATTATTTAAAGTTTATTTGCTTGGAGACTGTTGGACTGATTTGCTAACTGAGTATTTTTACACTACTGTTTCCAGCATGGCTTTAACAGCTAATAACTGACAAACAGTAAGAGCCAGAGTGCATGAAGAGCAGCAGTGATGTCAGCACTGTGACAACACATAGCTCTGGACTGAAAATCTGGTCACTATAATGTGAGCACAGCCTAATGCTGGGGGAGTCTGCACTGGAGATAGTGTTAGCTGAGGAAACCTGCTAGCCCATGAAGGGGAGGTGGCAGCTGTTACGAGGTTAAGGACAGAACTGGGTATGAGAGATAGGATATGTTCAGTCCTGGAAGAGGAATCAGCTACTAAATCCATCTCCTTCCACTACCCCATGTCACAGCCAAGACTTCTCAGACATGACAGTTCAAGATAAAAACTCAATTTTGTATTAGAGATAATTCTCTGTAAGTGATGATCTGTCACATGTGGTGGAGCACTCTGACAGCATCTCCCCAGAAGAATTCTAGCAAAAGAAAAATGGCATTTTCTACCTACATAAAATATCTGCCACAGCTCAAAGCCCAGAGGAAAACTACAAGAACAATGATTAAATATGAACAGAGTATTTCAAGCTAATTAGTGATGTACTTTGCCTACCCTAGCCACATTACCAAAAGTAGAATGATCCAAAAGTAGGACCCTGAAAAAACAACTTGCACCTATGATGGTTGAAATGCCCATGATGGGTGGGAGCACTATATGCTCTAAAATAAATCACCTCCACGGTTTTCATAATCCACATAGAAAAAGACAACCTCAACCCAGTTTCCAGCAGTGCTGTATTTGCCAGGTACTTATTTTCTTGTACAAACTTAGACACAAACTAGAAAGATAGTTAATAAATAACACTGTAATAAGAAAGCTGGAATTGCAGCTTTTGTAAATTGCTTAAGTATATAACATGCAAATGACGTTGGTGCAATTCCCCCAGGTGCTGAATCTCTGAAAATTAGACCCTTGCATTTGAGATTCTGTTCACAGACTATTCATTAGGGGAGACAGATTAAAATTATCTTATGATCTGTGCTGCAAGTAATAGTACCTGTAACACTGTAAGAATGGCTATATTTGATATTCAATATTGCTGTTTCATAGGTTCTACTGAGCTGTTTCAAATACAGATAAAGCAGGTAAATGGTGAAACCCATTAATGAAATAAAAGGCTGCAAAATGCTGAAATCCAGGAAGGATTTCTCTATAGTAGCTGGTAGTCACAGCCACAGGATTTCATTGAGGCCAACTAAGCAAGCTCAACAAGGATACCACGCAATTTATACAGAATAACAGAGTCAGAGTGTGTCGCACTAAATAAAGAATGATTAGATGTCATGCACCAGGGCCTTAAATAATCTCTATTTCATCATATTTGAGAGAACTTTAAGCTATCTATGGCAACAACTAGTACAAGTCAATGGCCAATGCCAGCTTCTGCAGGAGATCTTCTGTTTTCTGTAGCTATTTCTGTGTTATGTTTAGTGCACATGACTTACAATTAGCATTATTGTATCATAAACATGTTAAAAACAAGCCTCCTCCCCCTCTAGCATTAGTGACAGTTGGAATGACTTCCCACAGATTTCAGATCAATCCAGAGGCACATGATGGCACTGAGTACCACGAGCCCTGACTGTACACTGGAATTCAGAGACCAGGTTGTGTATCTGGATGAGTTTCCCAGTGGTGTAGCAAAGTATCCATGGAACACCTGACATCAAGAGACATCTTTAGCTCAGCAGGGCTCCTGATGGCTGCTGTGTGCTTTACAGACTCTTCTCAGGGAGCTCAGAAACACAATTTGGTCGCATTCTTTTTTTTTCCCCACTGCCAACAGCTTCCAAACCTGCCATTTCCATTGTAGCTACTGTTCTTTCCTCCAACAACTACCACTGACCTGGCGTGGGCTGGAGCAGGGCTCAAAACATCCCACAGAGCAGTTTTGAGGCAGGGTAGAGCAGAAATAAACTACTACAGCTTTCATGAGCTGCTGCTGAACTGCAGGGTCCAGACACTTCAGCTTTATCCCACGCCCTGGAGGCGAGAGAGAAAGTCTGGACAAGGGAAGAATTTTCCTTGGTTGAGGAGGACTGGGTTAGAGATCATTTAGGCAAACTTGATCCCACAAATCCATGGGGCCCTGATGGGATGCACA
Organism: Daphoenositta chrysoptera; assembly: GCA_013397915.1. Classification (NCBI taxonomy): domain Eukaryota; kingdom Metazoa; phylum Chordata; class Aves; order Passeriformes; genus Daphoenositta; species Daphoenositta chrysoptera. Next base: position 331,480 of record VZRO01001248.1, read on the forward strand.
CACGAGTGCTGAGGAAGCTAGATGTTATTGTTAAACCTCTGTCCATCACCTTTGAGTGGTCACGGAGAACAGGAGAGATGCCTGAGGGCTGGAGGAAAAGCAGTGTCAGTCCAGTCTTCAAGAAGGGTGAGAAGGAGCCAGGAAACTACAGGCCAGTCAGCCTCACCTCAATCCCTGGAAAGCTGATGGGACTGCTCATCCTGGATGCCATCTCTTTTCAGTGGTTCCTGTGATAGGAGAGGGCACAATGGGCACAGACTGGAACACAGGAAGTTCCACCTGAACATAAGGAAGAATTTCTTTCCTGTAAGGGTGAGAGTGCACTGGGACAGATTGCCCGTAGAGGTTGTGGAATCTTCTTCTCTGGAGATATTCAAAAGCCATCTCAACACGATCCTGTCCAACCTGCTGTAGGTGAACCACTTTAACAGGGGTGTTGGACTAGATGACCTCCAGAGGTCCCATCCAACCCCAATTCTGTGATTCTGTGGTCAGCTGCAGGAACGACTATTCTACAAGATCTGAGAAAGACAGGGGCTGGAGACTGACAGTGAAAACACTTCTGAAACAGGAGTGAGGGAACCCTGCAATTTTAGGGAGCAGAGGGTCACAGAGAAAGGCACTTGAAATCTGGTGCTCTTCAGATGCCCTTCTGAACCTTTTGTCTCAGTGTCAGTCTATAGTATGTAGCAAATAGCTTGTAATATCTTTGATTAGTCTGCAGGGAAGAGTAATAATTTATGAATAATCAGTCCAGAAGAAAAGCAAGTGGTGTTTGGAAATGCAAAGAACAAGATAAAAAATATTTTTCTTTTTATATATATTAATATTTATAATGTTTCTATAGGGATGTAATAAAAGAAACAGAAAGGGATGAGAGCGATCCTGATCATCCATCTGCAGTGTGATGTGGCATGTTCATAGCTTGGACTTAACTATGGTTTGGGGAGACACAGACCGTAAGCAGAACTTTATCACATTCTGTCTTCCCAGGCAAAATCAACAGCTAGAAACAGATGAGCATATTTCATCAAAATCAGGCAACGACTTTGGCCTGAGTAATTTCTAGCTGTTTTAGGCTGAGCATCGAGAAAAAAATGAATCTTTTTGCAGTAATTGGTTCTGCTACTGTACTTATCCCCAATTTTCTGAACTGTCAAGCCTCATTTCTTCTGTTAAGTAGATTGACAGTCCTCTCCATAGTAATTCTCATTATGGTTTGAAGGACACCATGGCCTACTTTTCTGGGGTAAGCACTGACCGAGGGAAATGTAGCCTGCTGTTACGTTGTCCATGGTGTTCTGTAATGCTGTTAGTGATATTTGGTTATTTCTCATATGCTGGCAATTTGCTAGACAGGACGATTCACAGAGCTGTAATTCATCAGCCACAGGCTTGGGTGTAATAGACTGTGGCAAGGTGACAAGTGTCCCAGTGCAGATGATTCGAGCTGAAAAAACCAGGGGAATTTCAAAGGTCCAGCTGCTATTTTCATGTATTTTGATGCAACCACTTAGAATAATAATTCCCTCAGGATTACAAAGGGAGAGTATGGGCTGCTGAAGAGAGAGGAGGAACTTCCACTAAACCATGTGGTGGAAAGCAGGGTTTCCTCTGTGATTGTTGGTCCTCCTCTGAAATAATATCCTTCATAGAGTTCTATGAATTCATTACCAATTCGATATGAAAAAGGTTATGTTTCCAACAAGCCTTTTATTCTTTAATTAGATTTTTCTGTTATTGATGCTCTCATAATAAAGGTTATGTTTGAATGGAATTTATACACTTACATGACATTTAAAACTGCACAGAAACAGTATGTGAAGTCATTGCATGCAAAAGTGCTATTAACTGCGTGTCAGCATCCAATAAACTCTCTGCACTTTTAATACTTTTTTAAGATCTTGAAGTTTATCTGACGTTGTGACATTTTATGGCATTTAAATGTCTCATCAGTAGGACTTTGTTCTTTTTCCTCATGCACACAGTTCTTCTAGGACTGAAAGAGCTCTAACATTGCAGACGAAGCAGGGAAGATGACAAAATAGGATGGATTGCCAACTGTTTCTCAAGTAAATTGTTATAGTCAGCTGAACTGCAAACATAAGCTGAAAGCTCAGGCTTCTCCAGAGGTTTGAAGCGTGCTGAGGTGATCTGGAGTTGGAAGGATTCTTACACTGAAAACAAAGTTAAATTTACATTCAGCTGGAAGGCCTGAAGGACAGAAATACAAATCACTAGTATGGTACCATAAAGATATATTACCACATACTGTATGATCCACTGTGAAACTCTTCTCAAAAGCTTCAAACTGCCAACTGGTTTCAGCCACAACACAAGGCGTTTGTGAAGTGAAACCTGGCACAAGTGAAAATAGTTTAAATTACTGAGAAAAGGAGTGGGCTTATTTTATTAACGGTTTCCCCTGCAGTGCTTCAAACTCTAATGTCACAGCAGTGGGGTGGGTGAGGAGCCCAAACCTCAGCCCCAGCACAGCAGCTGCCTCTGCATCCAACACATGCATGGAGCGAGTGGAGGGCAGGACAGGAGGGTGGTCAGGCCTTTCCCCTTTGGTAACACAGTCAGGTGGGGATTGGCACTTTTTAAGTCACTGTTCTCTCGCTGGCTGCACACATTAGGAGTAAAACACACTTCCCACCAACGCCAGAGTTTTTGGCTTAATGTTTTCAGCAGCTCACATGTGTGTGGCCTGTCTTCCACCAGGCCTCGCATGCTCTCAGGTAGGAAGGACTGTGACAAACCTCCTCATCCATCCTGTGCTGCACCTCGACCTCGCAGCCAGAGAGGACTCAGCAAATGAGGGGCTGTTAATATAAAGTGCAATGAATTCAAAAGAGTCGCAGCAATGGTTGTCTTTTATTACTTGGGTGCTTTCCTTGGGCTTGCTCTGCCAAGCTGGGTGCTGGCACACAGCACTGATAAAGGAAGAGGATGTTGAGTCTTGCTGGAGCATTAGAGAGGGCTGCCCCTAACTAAAGGAGCTTCTAAAATATAAATCTGTGCAAATACTTAGAAGTATGAGATGGTTATGAGCAGACCTTGTGCATGGGTCTTGCACTTATCCATGTGCATCAGAGACATTTTGAGGTGAAATCCACTATGGGCTCTTCCTAGTTTCCATGTCTCTCAGATCATTGCAGAACTGTCTGTCCCCAGAGACCTTCAGAAGCTCACACTGGTTTACTGCTTGTTCTATTACTGAGCCAGGAAAACTCTGAAATCAAATGGCTTTGTCTTGCAAAGGGTGGCCAACACCCTTCTAAGAAACAGAATTTCATCTTTTTCCAAGTAGCATAAATTTTGTGCTTGCTGAGCTCAGCCTCCAAATTGCTTCCCTGAGGAAGCCAATCGCACGTAGAGGAAGAGTTGTTTAGTGCCTGTAATTGAGGGGAGAAATGAGATCTCAGGGGTGTTTGGAGACTGAGCTGAGGTTGGTCTGGCCTGGAATATTTTGAGAAAGAAATATATTTTTGTAGCCCTCAAACCATACTGTGTTGTTGAGCCCAGCTGAACACATGACTGAGTGTCTGTGGGACTGAATGTAGGTGTGCTGGCATCCTGGGATGTGGCAGGAAGGCTCTGTATGGTTTATGTGTAACATGTTACTTGGGGTACACCACAATCTATTTATGGCTACCCTTTGGCAGGGCTGTGTTGTCTCCCTGAGGATACTTAACAAAACGAAACGAATTCCATGCTCACTGAGAGATCTCATGTGCTATTTAGAAGGAGCTCATCGCCAGGTGAGCAAAAGCTGGGCCAGATGGATGTCATCACTGCTGGGAATGGCTATACATAGACCAAAATTCACAAAATGGAGAAGCACCACTAAAAACCAAAGTTTGGGGGGCTACACTTCTGGGACCCCATCTTTGAAATTGTCAGTCACGATGAAAATAGCCATCGGATGTCTTCCCTGGGGTGCTTTACTCATGTAAAACATCCTGATTTTAGCCACTGACAGCTATTTATATTCCAATTTCACCACACATTTTGTGTAAATATTAGTCTGTGGTCCAGGCTGAGGTTGTTTCTAACTTTATCTCAATCGGTTTGCCTGCCCCTATTTATAACACTCTTGCCTCCTTTCCTGAAAGTTGCCACACAGCTACATTTATGATCTGACCAGCCACTGTTTACTCTGTACCTCTGCAGAAAAGGAGACAAAACATCACAGCTCCATCTCCGCAGCATAAGGGATGCCACTGTGCAGCCTGAAGTTGGTCTTAGATCCACTTTACTGAAAATTTTGGGCAAATGCCCTTTGAATACAAGAGAAAAAGCTGTATTCAGAAATTTAGGTTGAAACACTTCAGATAATTTAGTCTGCCTAACACCACATATAAACTTCAGTTCACCTAGTTCTCCTGTCTAGATTCTTTACCTGCAGCAATTTTTAAAATCTACATCCCTTCCTTCCTCAGAGCTCTGAAATGATGAAATATAAAAACGAAACCATTTTTGTAGGTTGTATTTTTAAAAGGTTAGTTTTTCTCATGGTAGAACTTGCAGTTTGAGTTTGAGTTTGTCTGCTTGAGCTTTCACTCATCCACCAAGATCAGAGTTCCCACTATAATCTAAAATCTTTCCTCTAGTCTAATCATGATGAAACATATATTATGTATCAGATTGAAGTATGTCCCAGAAGTGCATTGTCAATGCCTCAAGTCACTCTTTTACTTTCATTATTAATCCTTTTTGATCTCTCAGCATAAATTCTGCTGTTGACACTACGAAAACGTTTTCAGAAATTATAGACATGATCCCTGCTAGTGATACATCACATGAGCTTCCATTGCTAGTCACAGGGTTTTTCTTTCCTAAATGTGTTTAATGCTGTCATGTAGTCAAGTGATGCAAATCTATCTGTACAAATGATTTCACCTCACTTTCATTTACACTTCCTTACACAGTTATATGTGTTCCTTGTAAATTGAGTATTTAATTACATTGTTTTTCAGATCAGTATAAAGAAACTGAATGCAACCATCAGGCACTCCATGGCACTCATCTAGAAACACTTCTTCTGGGTGGTGTCTTCCCATTTGAAGTTAATTACATATTAATATCATTAAACTAATTTTAAATAGTTTAAATTATTATAAAATTGAAGGTATCAGGCACGGCATGGAGCCCATGTACAAAATGATCAAGTTATAATCTTATCAAAGAAGGTAAACTTACTTGACATTTTGCTTGGTAAAATAATTGAAATTTAGTAAGTCATCACTCTTCGATTGCCCCTCCCTCCACTACCCCAGCTGACCAGTGTCAATAACACATTATGGTTTTTCTTCATGATGGCCCAGATAATGAAAATTTCTATGTTTACTCCTTTGGAGTACTACAGGTCTTCTGGCTCTTCTGTCCTGGGAACTTTCTCAGCTTACCACACTTTGTCAGAAGCAAAGTTAAATTTTCAGAAAGTTTCTGAACAATTCTTCTAATATTTCTACATGAAAACAGGGGTCCAAATCCATTCTTCTTGCTTAAAAGATACCACTCCTTTAGCAATAATAATTTGGTTGAAATAATGTTGTACGACTCTGAAACATCGATTGACACAGTAAGAGCAGATGGCATCTTCAGTGTGAAACAGGAGTTTGTGCTCAATAAACAAAGCACAGGCCAGGGCTTGGGTTTTGCTGCTGAACATCATGTGAGTGTTGATGCTCCCCAGCAGGAAATATGAAACATAACACTGACTCACTTTGGTGTATACTGCAAACCCACAGAACATTATTCTTTGAGTCTCACACATTTCAGGCTTGGCAAAGACCATCAATTTACGCACTTCTTTCTTTTTTTTAAATTATGTTTTTTCTGAAGAAATTGGTAAAGCTTGTGCTTGCACCAGACTGTGATGCTGAGGAACCTGTCAGAGCCACCTCATTGCTTAATGCTACCTCCCTTTACAGCACCTCTCTGCTAGTCATTGTTCTGAAACACTACCCTTTGGAAGGACAGCAACAAGCAATCCTAAATTGTATTCATTGCAAGTATCCATCAAAAAAAAAAAAAAGAGAAGTTTTTAAAGCTTATTTTTCAGATTTCGGAATAGACATGTAAAAAAATTTTCAACAATCAAACCACAGCAGTTACCAGTTAGTATTTAATGAGAGACAGAAATTCAGACTAATGTACACACTTTCTTTTCTCCTTTTTTCCCCCTCTTCCTTTCTGGCACTGAAATATAGAGCCAGACTCTTTACGATAACTCTATTTTGCTAATTAATCTAATTAAGTGCTGTATGTAATTTTGCAGAGTAGAGCAAGCTATTCAAGATTGTCATCATTAGGTTAAAGAGCTGACAATTGATGGAGATAATTTTTTCTTAACAGGCTGTAACCTTTCTGCAGGCAACCCCCTTCCCCAGGGGAGTTCTTCAATTAAATCAATAATGCTTCTGGGGAGAAAGAAGAACTTTGCTTTTTAAGAATCATGTAAACAGATCTTCAGCAGCTTCTCATTGCATTGCTCGAGAAGAAAAGCAGCAGCTGTTTATTAATACCTGCTGTGCTTTGATGAGTTTGCCTTTAAGAATAGCAGCTACTGTCTAGGTATGGTGCAGGTTGAGAAGTAAAGGTTTTGAATGTGTTGTGTGGGGTCTGGAGAGACCTTGGCAAAATAAAACAATTTCTGGACTGGGTAAATGTCAGGACTTGGAGTGGTTCCTAGGCAGGCTGGGGAAATGAGCTTTAAACTGCTGGCGTATTTGTTATTGTTTGCATACAAGAAGGCCTGACAAGAAGATGAATGCAACTGGAGGAAGAGATGGGGAAAGCTCATTGTGACGGCTTTTGCCAGCCTTAAGGCTTTAATATGCAGGATGTGGTTAAGGCTTTTTTGGGTTTTTTAACACAATTCCCAAATGGCATTGTTTTGCCTGCAGGATACTCAGTGGGCTCAGAAGTCCTAGAGGACTGAGTGTTCCTGTGTCCCTACTGGAAGGACCCTCTCAGTCCTCAGTGGTGACCAAATATTGATGTTCCTGGTCTAAGCAAGCTCAGGACAAGTTCAGTGGTGACTTCATGGGACAGAGCTGTGCCCATGGCGTGACAAAACCCACATGTGTCCTTCTGATGGCTTTGGGGGGGCTCTGTAAATAGAGGCTTCTGTAGCAGCCAGTGGGAGATTTTCTTGCACTTAATCTTGGTTAAGATGCCTGGTTATCTTCTCTGAGAAAAGGGGGTGTAACAGTGTGCTGTGGCTGCGTCTCACCTCTTTTCCTTGCCTCAGCTCCTTTCCTCTGCTGGCTCAGGGTGTCCTGAGGATGTGGCCACGGAGATGGCTCTGTCTCCCTCCCCGCACAGCCTGACCTCATTGGTAAAAGGTTTGTCTTTGTTAGCTGCTACTTTTGTGGGAAGTATCCCTTTGCTGATAGCAAGTATGTCTACTTTCTCTCTTTCACTTCCCAGCCCGATCCTTTAACCACGGCAGTTTTCAGGCTGGCAGGCACTGGAGCAGTGTCCCCTGCAGAGCCCATTCTCCTTGGTGGATGGGTGCCAGCTCTGTTGCACAAGGATTTCACCAGTTTGGAGAAGTACACGGGAAACAAAACTCACATGAGGTAATATGTAACAACAAAACTTAGGCTTCAACAAGAAACAAGCCTGAAATATCACAATAGCTTTGGGTTTTGGTGCATTTTAAGCTTTGTACCATGCTACAGATTACCCTTAGCTTGTTTGAGGTAGGTATCTATCATCTCCATTTAATGCTGTTCATTAAAAACTCTATCAATAGGATGTGGGGTACACCATGCTCTCTAATAAAGGTCTCTGAGCATGGGTTGCCAATACTGAAAAAGGAAAGTTAAATGATAGTCCAGGTCAGTGCTAAACTGGCAGTCGGGGATCTGATTGGTCTGAATATTTGGACAAGATTAATTTGGAGAATTTTCACTATGAATTCAGAGATTGTTTTCATTTGAATTCTCGTATCTGGATCTGTTGAACTAAATTCTAGGAGGTGCCTTGGCTCAAAAGATTGGGCTTTTTTTTTTTTTGCTATGTCTGCAAGCCTTAACACTGCAATAGGCAATATATGAAACCGTACCATTGTTTCTTGTTCATTTGTTAAATGGGACTTTGACACTGTTAAGGACATGAAAAGTATTCCAATCCCTGCATCATACAATTACAGAGGTTTTTATTTAATTTAGTTTCTGTCCTTGGCTGTTAGAGCTAAAAAGTTACTTTATGTAATAAGGAAAGAGAATTACAGCTTTTATTAAAATGAGAAACCAGCTTTATAGGGGTTTTGAAGGTTTTATTCAAGTCCTTACTTTCATCACCTTTGCAGTATTCAGCTAAATTTCTCTTACAGATGCACACACACAGCAGATCACTCATAGAGGTGGTGTCCCAGCAAAGCAGATTGTGGCACCAAGAGAGGCAATTGCACAATGTGACTTCTATGTGACTTCTATGCTATGGCCCCAACCAAAAGCTTTCTGTTTGCATCAAAAAGAAAGTCTGCTCATAAAAATTAGGGGAAAAAAAACCCCTCCCACTCATTTTTCTGTTGCTGTTGTGTGTTTGGTGTGGTTTTAGTGACACAAGAACAGTTGACAAGACTCAGAAGTGATGTCACAAGCGGTTCTTCATGTAGGAAATGTGGTACCATTAGCCAAAAGAATGATACTGAAGCCTAAAGTCTTCGGGACTGAAAAACAGGACAGCAAGTTGTGCACTATTTCTCCTACGGGACATTTCCACTAACTACAGCTGTAACTGTGCTCAGCGTTTCTTTCTTCTGAGGGATTGAATTGTGCTTGTCAGAGCACAAGCGCTGCTGCAAGGCTATTTGTGTAGCTCCTTGTCTGAGACAGATGCACCAAAGGAAAGGGGCTGCTTTGATCTCCGGCAACGAGAGCAGAGTGGTGCACACACGAGACCTGAGCTCTCTTCCTGGCGTTGTCATTCAGCACGTCAAATTATGCAGGGCAAATCAGCTCCCTAAGCTCTGCACCTCAAAAGCGAAACAGATGGGCTGTATCAGCTTCCTGCCTCTGTTACATGAGGATGAAGCACATACTGAGGAAAACTCCCCCTGGCAGATAACTCTGAGAGCTACATGCTCCAAGGAACACAAAACAGTTAACCTTACAGAAGGGTGACTTTTTTCCATGTTGTGGTTTTAGGGAGAAGGGACATTTATTTTTACTAATTTTCCATTTGGATTTTGTCTTAGATTGATTTTTGAGGGTGGATCTACATTAATAGAATGTTCATCATGCTCACTGCACATGGCCACACAGACAATTTTGCCTTTAGGATGAGGCAGCACATAAATGGCAGCACACACTGGATATTTCTTCTGTTGTATTGGTGTTATAAAAGTTAAAATAACCCATGACTCTGCAGATGCTGTGTGTGATTTAAGGGGAACTAGATGAATATCAGTTTTTAAAATCCAGTTCTTTGTAAAACATAAATTTAGTAAGAAAATAACATCTGATACACAGTCAGAATCCAATTTAAGTCAAAATTAATCTAGAGATCATAGATCTATACTACATAGTGATCTTCAAATGGACAAAGCAGCAGTGTAGATTTATACATTCATATATCTTGCTTAACACTGTTTACTTCCTCTAATGACTTCAGTTTACTCAATCAATTTTCCTCCAGCATGGCTTATGGCTGGAGGGTATTTTGGACTTATTCAAGCATCTCGGAATACTTTACAAATAAAACAGAGGCAACTGACCGTAAAGCACATGATATTACCAGTAGTGTTATTAACATTTTCTCAACAAAAGTGATGGAGGAAAGAAAAGCCCACTCCTTCTTTGGGGAATGAGAGCTACATCTCGGGGTGGGGGGAACTAAGAAGGAAAGTGGACTCTTAAATAATTGCCCTGCATCTTCATTACATCGACACTGTTTCTCAGGCCAGGACTGTGTTTTGGTAAACTGACTGCAAGACCAGCATGAGCCCTCTCTGCATTCCCTGGAAATGATGCAGGGATTAGATGTGTATGTTGTTTGTGATCACCTTGTCCACAGAGTGTTGTGCTAAGGGTGACCTGAAGAAGCTGCTTGCAGTGGGAACAGGATGGATTTCCTGTGCAGATAAATCTAGGACAGGGGATGGCTCTATTCAGTGTTGAACTGGCAAGGCAAAACAAGGAAAACAAAAAAAGGCAAACGCAGTACGTGAAAAAAAAAAAGAGGGAACTTATTCAAAACAAGAATGAAGATTGCTGGAATCTTGTCTGTTTTTAAAAATAAAATCTCCGTCAGAGTGAGGGGAAAGAGTATATTTAGAGCCTGAAAAACAACCTGGCTTTCCTGGCTCTATATATGCACAATTTTGCCAGGCTCCAGCTAAAACCACCCAGTTTTTCCCCTCAGAAACAAACAACCCTGCTTGCTCCCAAAACTCAAAGAAAGCTTAATTCGCTTTAAGCTGCTAAAAAACCTTCCTGCATCTTGGTTTAGCATTGTGTGCCAGGCTTCAGCATGCTGAGAAATGAAAAAGTGCTTTGTAATGGAAAAGCTAGTTCAGTCCTCGCTATGTGGTGCCACGGTAATAACAAAGAAGGTTGCAAACCTTCCCCTCTTAAAGAGGCCAGAAGGAACAGGGGATTAATTTAAAAAGTTCAGATTCAAGATCATTTTGATCAAAACTATAGTTTCTGGCCATTTCTGGCCTCAGAAAATGCTGGTTTTCTTGGATATTTGGTAATTCAATGAACTGCATGATAGAAAAGGAAAGCTGCACAAAGCTACGCACTGCTATGGAGTGGGAGGTTAATGAAGTTCATTTAACAGACCAGAGGTGCAAACCTGTTATCAGATGGCTTGTGCAGATCCCAGATGGCTTAAGTAAAGCTGAGAACTTGAAACAGGTACTTCACATTTTGTCTTTGGATTACTAAAGCATCAAGATACAGCTCTTCTGCAGCAAGGTTAATGATTTTCCCTAATTATGTGTTTTCACCAAGAAGGAACACATTTCAGCACCTCTAAGTCATATTTTTTGTCAGATAATTGAATTATTTTTCTCATGGCAGAACAGTACTGGAAAACCTTAGACCTTGTCCTCAGTTGCTGTACTACTCTGTGCATGAAGCAGGCATCACACTGAACATGAGCTACTCTTCCTCCTTCCCTGCCAGCTGAGGAGCCACATCTGGCTGCTGGAAGGAGAAACCAAGCAGCCCCCCACTGCATTTCTGGCTGTGATAACTGCAGAGCAGAAAAAGAAGCCAGGCTGGACAGGACAAGATACTCCACCCTAGCTGGGCAGTACGTAAGATGCAGAACTAGCTCAGTTTCAGGAAATCTCTTTGTGTCTGTGACTAAATCCCTAAGACTATCACACATCGCTAATTCCCTGCCCGTCCAGTCTCTGCACCATGTAATGCTTGTAACATCAGCCTTCATACTTGAATAGACATGAAGTATTTATATTATTGTTTGTTTGTAAAGCAAATTGTATTAATTAATTCTGCCATTAGCCAGTTGGCCACACCATTCACGTAAACCAGCCACTCTTCTCGACAGTCTTGGATCCTCTCATCACAGCAGATCTGCAGTGAACTACAGTCACCAGTTGTCCTTTTGCATACAGCTTTCCCCATTCTCTTCTCCAGATCTGTAGGGAGTGTTTTGATAATGCAGTTCTTCCAAGAGCTGAAAGGAAGGAAATGAAATGTTTTTGTTGCCCATCCAGAAACAAAATCCAAGGCAAGGTCTTGCAAGATCAAATGTGTTTCTAGGTTGAGGCACGTGGTTGCTGTGAGACTATGAAAAGTTTAGTGGGGTGTATATATGTACGTACATGAATATATATCATCTTCATGGATATCCTCTTCATCCCCAGGGCTGTATGTACCATAAACACCTACAAAGTCCTGCTGGCTCCGTGTTTGTCACCTAGCACCTGAATGCCTTGCTGTTTCAGGGCTGAGCACGTCGAACCACTATGTCTGCACGTGTGCTGCTTGATGAGACGCATGTTTGCAGATGTCCCTCTTCCTCCACACTCGCCCCAGCAGGCCACGGTCACATCTTCCCTCTGGCCAAAATAAGCCTGGCTCTCCTAGGGGATCTTAAACTCAGTACATCCCTAAAGACAGAGGCACAGGCACTGGAGCGAGAACAGGAAGGCTGCTGGTGCCCAGGCCCTTCTTCAGGGCATCAACAGCAAGACCTGATTTCTGGACACATCGGGAAACATTCCCTCTGAGCCCACCCCAAGAGCAAAGCAGGCATGGGCAGCAGCACCCTTTCCTGGCACTAGACCAGCAGATTCTGGGTGTGAGAGCAGCCCCTGGCACATCCGGGGGAGACAGGGAGGATAACACAAACACATAATACATATAGGTGACAGTAGCATTGACTTTAATAATCTATTGCTTTCATGGGCCAAAACACAGCATTTTAGTCAAGACATTGCACTTCACTTGCATCTGGTGTTTACACAAACCAGTGATTCAATGCCAGACAAATCGTGCATAATCTGTTTGGTAAAGTGCTGTTGAAATAGCTGCCTGCAGCATTTCTTCTCTGTCATCTCACTAGAGGCAGTGGCTGGTTCTGTGGGCAATAAAAAGCCAATGACAGTTCCAGCTTAATCAGTTCATTCACCCTTTCAAGAGAAATGCCCCAAACGCAGCAGCAATTTTATGTGTCTCCAAAATTGGATGACTCGGTAAAGTCATGTCTTCAAGGTGGCTCTCTAATCAGCTCTCTTTTATGCATATCAACAATGATAACAGATGGCATCTATGAAAGAGGAGATTTAAAGCTATGAAAGTTAGCTTTAATCTTCTAGAAGAGTATAAAAGGATGCCTCAGCCAAGCTTTGTGGAGGTCACTCAAAGGACTTTTCCCAATGTTGCTTAAAGAAGAGTAAACTCAGTTATTAATTTCATTTTTTGTCCCTGTTTGCTTCAAGTACCCTCTCAAAAATACCTTGATCTTTCTTCTTTTCTTTGTGCCTCATGGCTGAGCAAAATTAGTAATTTGGCATTTGGGGATGTGGTGGGAGAGGTTATGTTATGAAAGCAGCTTCAGACTGCATTTCTATGGATTCCTTTTTTTTTTTTTTTTTTCCTAAGAAGCATATTCCATGAAGAGACAGTCAGGTTGACCAGGTGCATCCCTGCATTTATGAAAATAAGAATGCAGATATCAGAATAAAGGGAAGAAACAAAGAGTCAAAATTAATTCCCATGCACTCATTCACTAATCCTCCTGGAAGCAAGGTCCTGTTTGAAGATAAAACTACTCTTTTTCTGTGCCAATATGTAAATGTAGCTCAGCATCCTTTGCTGAGACACTTCAAGTTTGCTATTCAAGTGGAGCAAGCAAAGAATGTGTTGGTGTGGACAAGATTGGTGAATTAGGGTTAATACAGCTAACCATGTAAGAAGATGACTTAATGGAAACCATTGTATGTACCCAAAGATAATTCATGAGTAGAATGCAAGTGTTCAACAGAGGCAGTGCATTAAGCATGTAATAAAATGCCATTCCAGCCAGCAAGGGAAGCAATTGTCACTGGTTTCAAATTTGCTTTCCCTTAGATTGCAGGCTGTGAGAGACTAAAATGTTAATGGTTGGTGACTGAACAAATTGGCCATTTGCAAAAGCTGGATATGCTTTGCTGAGGCCAGGTTTGCACCCCAGCCAAAGAGGAGGAGGAGAGTTTTTGGATGTTTGGTGGGGAAACCTCTGATTTGCATAAGAACAGCCCAGGTGCAGAGCGGGTGAGCACAATGTCCTCTCTTGCACAACTGGCTTTTGGAAAGTACTGGGACAATCACGCCTGGGCCTGAAGGTGTTCATCCCTTCTGATGAGGCAGAACTGGCTCAGCTATGCTGGTGAGAGGCAGCTGTCGTGGCTTAGAAGGTGTCATAACCCATCAAAGACCCCTGAAGTGCCCCCAGACTCATTTTTGGGGCCTTCCACGAGAGGACTGTGCATGATCCCCAGTGTTGGAACAGACAGTGTGAAACTCCCCCCAGGGGAGGTACCTGGATGCTCCCACCTGAACCTGAACACATTAAACCCACTGAACTCTGTGTTTCGTGGCCTTTCCCTACCCGCCCTGGATCAAGACCATGACCATCACCTGGACCAAGGGACATCAAAATTGCAACAATCAAGTCTTGTCACTGAATCCATGGGTGGTGATATCTTTCCTCTCTGCTATCTACTCTTTTCTTTCTCTTCCTCTTTTTTCCTTACTTTTTCCTCACTTTTCTGAAGTGATATCCTTATACTTTTATATTGTTGCATTTCTATAGTTAATAGCCAAAACATACATACCTCCTTTTCATTGCAACCAAATTGTTCTAAAATAAACCTGCTATACATATATATACATATATATATATACATACACACACACACACATATATATACATATATATATGTANCTATATATTAAAACATATATATAAACACCAGCCATTCAGTGTCATACAACTAATCCACCCCAAGGGATCTATTTACAAGACCCTTGGTTACCCCGCCTTCAGGGTGGGTAGTAACACAGGCACACTTGCTAAACTTTACTAGTGACATTTTTAAAAGATTGGAGAAACAGTTTGAGAATAAAAAAACCCCACAAGAACCTGAAAAATTAATACAGACAATAGGCTGGATAAACCCTTACACAAATAATGAAAATCTCTTCACATCTGCACATATGGCAGGTAGTGGATCTGTGGACCCAGATGGATTTTCATTTCAAACCCTAACGTCTCATGAACCTATGGAATTCAGCATTGGGGACAACTTGCTAGGTCTTTAGAATCTGTAGGAAAAGTGTTCAGTAGGATCTTAACTTCCAGCTGAGGGCAACCCTTTGCACAGATAGGATTCAGATTCTTCAGAGACTAATATTGGAGGCTATTGGGGGCTGTGATAAAGGACTGTCATACGAGGATGGAATTAAGGACATTCCCAGGTGATCTGAAGACAACCCAGTATTAGCCATTCTCATATGTCCAGTAACTTTCAAATGTGCATACTTGTATATGTTATACAAGGGTGATCAAGAGGTCTGGGTAATTTGGTGTTAATATTAGCTGTCAGAGTAGAGGGGCCAAATATGGCTTGTGAAAAACATTATTGGTGCATCTTGTAACATTTTCAAAAGACCACTTTCACAGGAGCCAGAGGGCAGGTCCAGTGCACACCTCCAGCTAGCTGAGATATCTCTAGGACAAGCTGCCACCTTGCTTACTGCATTCCTGTGCAGGACCCACAATATACTGAGGGTCCTGGGCAGCACAGCCAAGAACACAGTTTAAATTGCCCCTTGTTACTGCACATCTGCTGGGAGTGTGCAGCTTCCTGTTGCTCAGCTGGCACTCTCAGGGATATTCCTGGGAGAGAGGAGAAGCTAGCCCTGGTAAACACCATGTCAGCATCTGCCCACTGCTTCCAGCCATGGACGTGACCTGCTTGGTGCAAGACTGGAAGGTCTCTGCACTGCGCTGTGTTGTCCAAATGCACCCTCACCTTACAGCTTGAGTGGAAGCTAAAGAAATAAAACTGTCTTTTATGGACAATCGACTCTGGCAAAAGGGAAATGAGTGCTAAAGCAACCGTGAGCTTATCATGAGTAATCCTGCTCAGTTTCATGTGGAAAGGCAGAGAACATAAGGCATAAAAAAAGTGATCTAGCTGGTCATGACAGCAGTTGCAGGTGATTGAAGGAGAGGGATACAATGTTTTTTCTTTTCCCACAGATGCCACAAAGGGCTAGGAACAGACTGCAGCACCTACCTCTTCTGCCTAGCAGGTCATCTGAACTGAGCTTTTCCTTCTTCGGGCAAAGATCAGTACCAGCCCTTTGCCAGTGGACCCAGAAGGGCATCCCGTGGTGGAGACAAGGGAAAGAAGAGGTTTACATTTTCTTGTCCTCTCTCTGCTGCAAGGGGAAGTACCAGCCATGCTGGCAGCTCCTTGCTTCTCTGTTCTAGCTGTAACTATTTGGAAAGCAGTTCCTAAATTCCCTGTGGGATTCATCCCGGACTCTCTAGAAGTGCAGATGATGTGAACCACAGTGCAGTAACTCCTGTTAGTAATACCTTTGTACCTTGCCATACATGAAATTCCTGTATCAAAATTAAATACCCTGAAGAGGCACATCTTGCAGAGCTTTCTCAGCAAGCAGCATTGTTCAGAAGCATCAATATACAGCAGATAAAAACCCTTTAAAGGATCATGGTAAAACAACAGTAGAATAAAAGAACAGAGGAAGAGTAAGTCTCTCTCCAGCTTCACATTAACCTACCCCCGACTGCCTTCATCATGTTAATTCTGTATTTTACACGTGTTAGATCGACAGGGAGCACAGATGGCTGCACTCACGTGCGAGACTGCAGCCACCCACTGGGGCACCAGCAGCACCTCTGTCACTTCCCTGTAATGTGGGGAGGGGGGCTCCTGCCAGCATAGCAACAGGAGTAGGTCACTGAAGGTTAACAAGAGGAGTCAGCACATAATTATCACTCCCCTGTTAGCCTCAGCCTCTCAGGAATAAATTAGAGGGACAAAGTAAAGAGGAGCAGTGAGAACATCAGAGTGGGCTGCACTTCATTCTAGAGGAGGTACAGGAGCACCACCTTCCTGGAGGTCCCTGCTTCAATTCACAAGGGTATTTTAAAGGCAATTCCATCTATCTGAGGGGAACTAGTAGCATTTGAACATTTTAGGTAGCTACATTTATTTTCTTTAAACATTTAATCCCTCTAAATGTGAATCCAGAGAAAGCAAGTTTTCCTTCCTCTTTAATCCAGAGGCCATAGGCACATCTGTCAGATGGATTGTTTTCACACATTTCTCCCCCAGTTTCTTAATCAATCTACATTACTCTGGGCTTGCAGTAAAAAGGACACTTTAAGATGATTAATAGTGCTCTTGAGACTACAGCTCCAGAATGCTGGTCTCATTTGCAACAAAGATGACAAGAGCTCAATTAGCCATCTCTTTGCACACTTGTAAGCAATGAAGACAAGACTTTCTCTGTATCAAGTTAAAGAAGCAGATGAATTCCCAAGGCACAGTGCTTGCAAGGCAGAGCTTGCAAGAATCATATTTGCAATTAACTTACTGTTAGTTGTTTCATCTCTATGCTGTCAAATAATGCATGAAATAGCTTGGGCTAATGCACAGTCAGGAAACACTGGTCATAGCCCTAAAAGGTCAAAAGTCACAACTCTGACTGACAGCAGAGCACAACAAACTAAGGGAGAATAAAAAGTTCACTTTTTAGGTGGAAGGCAGAGTGAAGTTACAAAAATAAAGCATTTTCTTTATATACCTAAAGAGGTATTCTGCTAATTGTGGGAGCCTTTAAAGTTAGAAAAATACCATTCCTGGTGTCACTTCTGCATTTTCATTGTTAAACACTATTCTTCTTGTAGTTGTTTTCCCTTCCACTGGTAGCACATACAAACTTCAGAACAGCATCAGCATCAGCAACACTGAGATCTGTATGTATATCCTGCTGTGGCACAGCTAACACCTGATGTCTGAGAAATCTGGCCTCCTTGGAGCAGAGCACACAGCTGGCAAAGCCCTCCTAGGGCTGCAGCTTCTCAGACTTCTCAAGGTAGTGGGTGTCTTGCCACAGGGACTGTTCAAGTATGTCCTGGGTTTATTAGGCACCTCCTCCTTTTCTCAAAAATAGATTTGTCTTGATGCCAGATACTAGTACAAGTTGTCACCATCCTTGGATGTTTGTAGCTATTTTCCACTGGAACAAAGCTATAGGCTGAAAGTCAGAAACTGTTTATTGAATAAATAATTGAATTAGGATCATGCTTTCCCTGTGTGGCTGGACAATTTTATCAACTCCTCTGCAACATTGTAGGGGCAGGAAAAGAAGTCACAGGATGACTTTGAGTCATTCGTTCAATGTTAAAAAGATACTGTGGCTGAAGAATGCCCTAAGCCCCAAAAGACTGAATGTGATGCCAGCCTGGATTCTAGTTTGCCAGTTCAGTTCCTTACACTGGAATTTACTTACATTTAACTATTTGGGGGATGCTTACTCCCAATGCCATTATCTAGGTTAAATATGCAATGAAGGCATCTCTTTGAAGAAAACTCCTGTGGGGTTCATAAACCTACCATCTGCATGCACCAGATTTTAGGGCTCCTGCTGCCCAGCTTCTCCCAGACCTGCTGCCTTTCCTGTGTTGCATACAGAGGGCTTTTTCCTCATGAAAATTCCATGAGCTTTCCA
The DNA here is from genome assembly GCA_013397915.1 of Daphoenositta chrysoptera. Lineage (NCBI taxonomy): Eukaryota > Metazoa > Chordata > Aves > Passeriformes > Daphoenositta > Daphoenositta chrysoptera. The sequence continues at coordinate 349,725 of VZRO01001248.1, forward strand.
CAGAAGTAATCTGCAGACTATGCAGTAATATATCAGCAATCTGATGTACCTCCCATGTGTGCCTCCATGTAGTAAGACACTCAAAAGATTTCTAAAGTCTACTCAAAACACCCCAAAGATCAAAAAAACTCACTGAAATCATACCAGGCAGTAACCTCTTCAGTAGGTAGAGTTCCAACCATATCTACAGATATGAGATCACTCTTCTGTAATATTCAATATTCCACAAGTCATCGGAGCCGTTTCCTCAAGCCTCACGTGTTACCTGTAGGTCATCTGTATTTCCCCCTGACATTCTTGGCTTCCTTTCCTCAGGCAATTTTCTGACAACAGAAAATGAGCAATTCCTGCTAAACAAACCAAGGCTTTAAGAATTTTACCAACTGTAATGACCTTTGTGCTGTCTTGCTAACAACAAAAAGAAAATGACAGACACAAAGTTAAATAAAGAAGGGCATGGATTGAAGAGATCCCTATGTGGCTGCAAATTCCCAGACTCTGATCCGTAGACTCAATACAAAGGTAGGCACCTTTATAACATCATTGGAACAAAATCATTTCTGCCTTTGCACGTCACCCTTTAAAATCACCTCTAAATCTCAGAGTGACACAGCAACAAACATAATCTATAAAGTCATTGCCAGAAACTTCACAGGTCTCTCACTGTGGTGAATACAAATTCCTGTGTCACGTATTCTCAATACTGAATACAAGATGTTCGAGAGTTGTGCATTCAGGACTTCCTGCAAAAGCTGTTCTGTTATATAAGAAGCAATCACTTATCTGCAGGAATGTGCTTCTGTGTGACTCTGCCAATCATTTCTGTTAGAGACAATTCTGCCCAAAGAGATTTTTCTTTTCCCTTGAGGAAGCATTACGAGAACATATTCTTCTGCACAGAACAATGAAAAAACCCCACAGGCCCTTGAGCAGAGTATTCCTGCCTCTTTTCCTTGCTGCTTTTCCACATTTTCTGTAGTGAGCTAGTGTGTGGCCCTGCAAAGCTGAACACGGTTGACTCACCCCAATTTTGCCACCTGAACAATGACTGACTTTGGCAATGTAGCTGTTGTACAAAGAGACTCGGCTGAGACCTTACACTGCCTGGCATCTGGCCTTTGCTGTGCTGCATGTTTGAAAGAAGAGTGATTCAAACTCCACCATGAGAACAAAAACTCTACAGCATCCCCCTGTAGGACAACTTTGTGGAGAGGTGGGATAATTTGGCTTGTATTGCCTAGCCATTTGAAAAGATTTTGTTTGGGAAAGACACAAGAAACAATTAACTCCCCAAGGACCAGAGGGAAGCCTGCACCAGAAATTAACTCACAGAGAAACAGCAGCTTCATGGTCTTAAATTTGTTACACCTGTGGATTAACTAAAGAATTGAGATTTCAGGAAATTTAGGTGAACACTTTTTACCACTGCAAAAGCATCCATCCCTCCCTTCCTCTCTATTAAACAACCTAAAAATATCTCAGCAAGAACAGTTGTACAACAATGTGACATTTTTACTGGCAGCTCCTTTCCAGTGATTACTCTTCCCTGTAGCTGTCCTATTTCAGAATAACTTCCCGTGGCTCGTACTCTGCAATGAGGGCCTGGTTTGCTTAAAAGGCTATATGCAGTAAGGCAGGATCAGTGTGCACAGAGCTGCCTCCAGCCACTCCTGGTACCCTACTTTCATCAAGATGTACAAGGCTGAAGTGAAACACACCCCTTTCCAAGTTGGCAGGGTGCCTGCTGTGAAGATGCAGTGATGTCAGGGCTGAATAATTAAGCGATAATGTAATAACTGCGAATTTGTGCTCCATTAAGTGAGCTCCTGCTGACTGCTTAATGAGCAAACAAACACCCAAACCCCATTAATATTATTCCTGTTACATTAAATGTAAGAAAGAAGACTCAAGTCCTTAGCAGTAATCAACTGGGAGGCTCCAGAAAACACAGACTGAGGTGGAGATCACGAACTATCACATTGCTGCATTTTTGAAAGGCCCAGAAGTTTTTTTGCTTTTTGAAGGGTGAAGAATTAGGTAACAAAACTGACAGGATTGCTGTTTCCTCTGCATAACACCTAAATCCTTTGTGGCAAAACCAGACTTGACGGGTCTCCTCTTCCTGTGGCAATGCTGCAATGACTGCATGGCAGAGGCTGTGAAGTGCAGCTTCTTGGCTGCTGTGTGTTAGTAATTTGAGGAGAGTCTAGATGAAATATCCTTACTTGTCAATAAAACATACAAGATTTACAAAAGATCTAAAAAAAGTCCAGTGGTATAGATGTTGCTGCAATGTTTGGGAAGAAGAAATTCTAGAGTCAGTTTCCCATCTCTGTTTCTCCTGCCAGGGCAGCAAGTTAGTGTAGCACCTTTTGGTGAGGAGTTGGATGAGATACGGCCACTGCAACGAGACCTAAAGACCAGAGCAGCCTCAGGCAGCCAGAACTGCAAGTCACACAGAGCTTTTAAGTTAAGCTTGCTGCTTTGAAAATAAAGCCATCATGGTTCACAGATCAACCTGAGTTTTAGGCTTCACATGAACAGTGACAGTCTCAGCACAACAAAGCGATAGCCTTTTTGCTTGTGTATGATCTGTGGAAAGACAGTAAAGCCTAGATTCCATTATTTTCCCCAGATGGTATTAAGGAAAAAACAGGATGTGAAGTTTACAGCTCAGTGCCCTAATTTCTGGAGGTCTGCTAGCTGAAATGGAGCCTCTAACAAAATATTTATATGCTCTTAGAAGCTTTCTCATAAAAATGAAGAAGCATTATTTGCATTTTCACTGGTTTTATTTGAGAATCCTGGTTAACATAAATTATTCAATGTACAGAATTTATAATCAAAGCATGAAGATCTGTATTTGCTTAAGGAACCTTTCCTAGAGAAACATACATTCTTCCCACATGCCACAGATGCGTGTAAGCCTAGTTTCAAGATTTGCTGTGCTATTAAGGAACTGAAACTTTGTACACAAACAACGTGTTTCAACTCAGTTGCTATTTCAACTCATAACAACCTGCAGCACTCATCTGGGTGTACCCTTGTTTACTCCAACCAACATGCTGAGCCTTACAGGAAATACAGTGAGATAGCATGCAAGAATGACATCTCCCCACTTCCTGAAGGACACTGTGAGCAGGTGATTTTTTCTCCACTAAAAGTACCCTGATCTATGTTATTTATCATGTGATCTGCAAGGCAAGGGCTTCATACCCTTAGTGATTACACTGGGTATTTTGTAAGAGACAATAATAACAAAAAAAACCAATGAAAAAGTAGAAGAAAAGAATTGGGGGAAAGAGCATGTTAATTGTCATTCCATTTTTATAGTTTGCAGCTCCAAAACAGATATCTAAGGGTGAGGTAGACTCCAGCCCTGATCCTCAGGGAATGCTTTCCAGTGATGCTCTTGGACACAGCTCTCTTACACAGCTCTCTTCTCCAACTACTTTAGCAATGCTGGTAAGAGTCCTCTCCACTATAAAAGGTGTCTTCCCATCCCTCCCACTCCCCAAAAGAAGTGTAAATCAGTCCCAAACAGACTGGTATTTGTGCCCTGTGCTGAGTTCTGTCTTTTACTGTAAGAAGACAGGTAAGATGGAGGTTGGGAGGTCCATTAGGGATCTCACTCCCTAAGATGCTCAGATATGGAAGAAGATCATTGTAAAAGACCAGTTTGGAAATGTCAGCATCTCACAGTAAGTTCTTTGCTTCCTAAAACTTACTGGATCAAAGGCACACTGAGGGATTTGCTTTTCAAAGCAAAACTTAATGAACAGTCCTCTCTATGACCATGGTGACTTTCAAATACCATGATGATAATATCTTATTTAAGGCCAGATAAACATTGCAAACTAGTTATTTGTTGTTTTAATGAAAGTTTTCATTACATACAAAGGGAACAAGTAAAAATACAGCAACTGCCAAAATGTTTCAAACCAATTGGGAGCACATTGGTTTTTGATCTTGGACAGGTCATTCTTGTCCAAAACTCCTTCATCCTTCCATAAAGGTTTGCTTATGCTCCCCAAAGATACTAGGTCCTCTGTTAATGTTGGAGCTCCCCAGATGTAGAAAGATTATTTAAAGTCATTCCATGTGTAAGAGTTCATTGGTACTCTTTCCCAGACTTTCTAAAAGGAGAAGTCTTGATTTCCAGATTCAAACACGAAGCATACCATGTTTGTTCTGCACAGGCTTCTACAACTCATTTTTTTTCCAGGACACTTCATCTCCCACAAAGTAAATGAACTAGTGAATTCAAATAAAGTTCAGCACTTTAATGTAAAAATAATAAATACCCTGAAATAATAAACCACACATACACACAGAATTACTTCTTCCTTTTTGCAGAATAGGTTGAGTAGCAAAGATTGGGAAATGTACTTTGTGAAAGACTCTGAGGAAAAGAACCTGCTCTAAATTCTTTCATTTTCTCATGCTGCAGAGAGGTTGCACTACATGATATTGGCTAAATTGGCACGTAACAGTGCAGAGGCTGATGCATCCAACACCCTTTTTTGTCTGTGCTGGATTTATTCCTTAATGAAAGCATAAAGCTGGTCCAGCCTTTATTGGTGAAAACTGCAAAGGTAAGCTAGAGCATGAATTATTTTTCCAGTCATTGGCAAAGAATAGGCACTGTCCATATTTTCTACATTAGTACACATAGGCAAGTGATAATTCAGGACAAGTCATGCATCTATCAGTCAATATTTCCATGCCCTGAGAGTTATTGAAGTCACAGAATGATTTGTTGGGGCAGCAACTTTCTTTCAGTGTAGCAAACACAGTCTCACCCGATCACTTCTGTGGAACGTATTTGATCCAAGCTATTCTTCAAACGTGGCCTTAATCTTGAATTCTGTAGAAAATCAAACCAGAGCAGAGCCATTATGCTCTCAGCATCCAGGTCATTGCAGCTTTTTCTTTGCAGCATTAATACAAACAAGTATGTGACACTAATGATAAATCTATAGTACCTTTAGACTTAACCTCTGCAGCCAACTACTTTTCTTTCTTTTCTAAGTTTATAGTCCTCAGAAATGCTGTACTCAGTAAACCCACTCCAGCTATCAATCTGAAGTAAAGCAGGGTCTTCCCATTACCTCAGCATCAGAGGATACCATTTTTCATGTATTCGTTATGCAATATTAGGGAAGAGCTATAATTACACTCTCCAGAGCTTGGAAAAGGGCATACAGAACAGCTCAGACAAGACTCTAAAGCTGCTGGCAGTATTTTCCGAAGCAGCAAAGCACTTCAGCTATTAAATCCAAATATCCACTTCAGTGGTATTCAGGCAGCTAATTCATTCAGATGCTGACTCTGGTCCCACCTCAGCATCCTAGGCAGCGCCCACTCTACCCTTGCAGATTACATGGGGTCACAATGAAACAAAAACCAAAGACAAACCAGCTCCTGCTCCTGCTTGGTGCAGCTCTGCCACTCTGTGAGTTCAGACACCTGGCTTGCTGATGAGTTGACACATCGGTCTTCTCCAACAGCAGAGTAGGAGCATTTGATTCCTCAGTTCTCTGTATGACCCTTGAGAGCTGGTGGAACTTGGTGCAGCTGGGGTGGGAGCACAGCAAGTTCCCTGTTTCCATAATGACCGTAGAGATTATAGCAGAGATGGCAGTATTAGAATCTCAGACTCCCTAGTCACAGGTTATCTACAAAAGAAAAACCAGCATGGGCAAGTGTCCAAGGTGGGGCAGAAAAGGCAATGCTTTGCCTTGCATTGAGGCAGTTAAATGGTAGGTGATTGGAAATCTCCATTTGTTACGAGCTGAATCTCTCTTCAACTCCTCATTTCTTGCCCTGTTCCTACAAAGAGTTCTATGAAAGTCAGAGCTCAGTCTAGGCTCTACTTTTGGTTTTAATCGTGTCTATGAATTTACAGTACGTAAGGTTGAATCTGATAAAGCATAGATGCTCCAGGAGAATTTCTAACTTTCTCCAATTGTTAATCCTAAAACAATGTTGGGTACCCTATCCTTGTTTCCCTTCCTAAGTGACCTAAACATTGGACAAATTAAATCCAGAACATGTTGTCAGATCCATCTTAGGGAATTACTTCTGAAGGACAGTGCTACAAGGCTGCTTTTCATAAACACTTCAGTAAGCCCTAATGTGACTAATGCACTTGTTATTCATGTGTACTCAAATTTATTCTTGGAGCTGTTTGTAAATCTGTTTCGAGGCAAGTAGAGTCAACAGCATCCACACTGCTCTTACAGCCTCCCCTCATTATTGTCATGGTACAGTTAGCTTCTTTTACTCTCCCACACCTTTACTTTGAAAAAATCATCTTTAATCTTTAGCTGAGAAGGTAGGTCACAAAATCACAAGACACTTTTTAGAAAAAGAAGTTCTTTTAATGAACAGAAAATGTGTTCTAGTTACCAAACATTCCTAAAATTATCCTCCTAATCAATATTGCACAAGCATTTTCAGCTAAATCTCTTAGCTCCTTTCATTAAGCTATATGAGATGTAAAATAAGGGAATTCAGGAAAACTCTGAATGCAACAGTAATTATAGTGCTAAAACATGGACTCCATAACAAAAGTCTAACCAGATGTTAGCTGCTTCTTTACTGTTTAAGAAAATCTATTCAAATGCAAAAGTCAGCAGCGGCAATGAGCTCATGCTTTGCCTTTCCGCTCTGCCCAGCCCTGTATCTCGGGATCTATTTTTAATGCAGATTCAGGTCACTGCAGATTCATTCTGCTGTGGGGCACTGGCAGTCCACAGGGCACTGCCTGGCCCACGCACTGCGTGGCAGAGGACCTTTGGTGATGGGGTTCTTCACCCCCTGCTTGTTGAAGAGCCTGGTTCACAGGGAGCTTGGAGGCTGTGCTGCACAGCTCCCTGCTGACACAGGCTGTGGCAGAGCCTGGGTTCCAGGTGTGCGTGGGATGGGCGAGGGCCATGGCTGTACCTGTTCAGATGCAGACTTCTCCCATCATCTGGTGGTACCCTTGCTCCCTCTGGAACATGCTCAGTGGCATGTTGGAGCCCTGTGATCACCACCCGTGACACAGAGCAGCACTGGAGAGGCAGTGTGCTCATCCTCAGGAGGAAGGTCTATGCACACTTAAAAGAAAGAAAATAAGCCCCAACACTTTCCTTTTCTGAAAAAGTGAAGAACACCAACACTCCCCCTCCACCCCCGCAATGAGTTCAAGTCCCAGGAACAGCTCTGTGAAGATTTTCAGCAGGAAGCCAATTAAAACCAAAAGGGAAACCTTTCTCCCTAGATGTAGCCAAACTGGAGGACGCATGGATGTATGAAAATCAGACTACACCAGCCTGTATGAGGCTCTGTGCCCACTCACACCAAAAGCCTTTGTGAACTTGCCACCACCTCCACAGCAGCCCCAGAACAGCAATAGATGACACTGAGGGGCTGGGGAGCACAGCGTGGGGAGGATGTCTGGCACAGAGTGCACCACAGGGTGGGTGCCAAGCGCCCCATGCAGCCCCCAAAATCAGTGCAGCCTCTGAAGAAGTGGGCAAGGGCCAGGTGCTGCTGTCCATATGCTGCTAGTGCTCAGCGCTGGGCTGCTGGCGAGTGTCCTGTCCCCACCCCAGTGCAGAGGCACCGGGTGGCCTGTGAGTCCTCTTCGAGACTTTCCCTGAACTGAGGCGAGGACTTCCAAGAAGTCTCAGCTGCTGCCGCCCTCGCTGGGTTTTGCTACGTGATTTACACCACCAGCGGCTGCGCAGGCGCTGCCGGGGAGGGTCTGCGGTGAGCTGCTCCCAGCAGAGCTGGAAGAACGCTCTCTACACGGATGTTCTGTGCACAACCAACCAGACCCACGAGTCCAAGTGGGATCAGTGTCGGGTATCTTTGAAGACCAAGGGGTACTCATGGGCTGTGTCTGCGGTGAGCATTTCCGGTGACCCAGGGTAGGACAAAGACCTGTCATTTCTTACAGCAGAAGGACACACACTATCAGTGGAGATGAACAAGTGCTGGCATAGAGCTACTTTGATGGAGCAGGAAGAGGAGAGAAGGCTCTCCCCAGTGCCCAGGTTACCTAAGTTACCAGGGCAGCAAGGTAGCTGATAAACAAAGTGCTCTCAATAAGCTTAGTCCTCTGTTACTCTCTGTAAAACTCTCGAACTTTAACAGATCCTCCTATCAAAAATAAATAAAAATTTCCCTGTGGTGCCTTTGTTTCTGGAGACCATTTGCATTACCTTGACTTGCTGGTTTGCAGTGCCACCCCAAGCCCTGTGATGAACCATTGAGGCACACGGTTATCTAGGCCAGCAGATGCTGGATAAAACACTCTCTGCAACTTCCTGAAAGATGGTTGTAGTCACATGGGGGTTCGTCTCTTTCTCCAGGCAGCAACTGACAGAACGAGAGGACACAGTCATAAGCTGTGGCAAGGAATATATTGGCTGGATATTAGGAAAAAGTTTTTTGCGGAAAGAGTGATAAAGTACTGGAATGCTCTGCACGGGGAGGTGGTGGAGTCACCGTCCCTGGATGTGTTTTAAAAAAAGATTGGATGTGGCACTCAGTGCCATGGGTTAGTTGAGGTGTAAGGGCATGGGTTGGACTCGATGATCTTGAAGGTCTCTTCCAACCTAGTGATTCTGTGAAAAAAGAAACATACCTTGATCTGAATAAGCTGCTGTGGCTGTGGCCATCGGTCAAAGCGTGCTGATTTACACTCAGGGTGATCTGATCCAAGCAGGCTGGGTCTGCACTGCAGGCTCTAGAAATGGGGATTTACCTCTCCCCATGGTGGCTCTGCAAGTGTGATAAGGCTAGAGAGAAGATTGCCCAGCACACTGCTAAAACCTTGGGTTAACCTACTGTTCTTTCATCCAAAATATGGTGAATGCTAATCACACAGCTAATGGTTTCGATATTGACACAGCATCCCAGTCTGCCAGACAGACAGACGGCCAGGCATGTACAGAGAGAACAGACAGACAGACGGACAGCTCCGTCTGCCTCTGTATGAACTGTCCCTGACAGTGCTGCTCTCCCAGAGGAGTGAGGTTTTCAGGTCAGCACCTCCAGCAGCCAGCACCATAAAATGCCAGTCCTGGCTTTGACTGTAAGCTGCAAAGCCCCACTTTCTGTTTTAAGTAGCTCTCAGTTTTAAACTTGCCTGGCTCTGTTCCCAAGGAGCATCCTGCAGCACAGGCCCACCTGCCTGATGTAGACTTTATTTCTTACTAAAGACAAACTCCCATCCATCCAAAAATCAGTGACTTGATGTGGGGATTTTAAAACACTACGAATTGAAATATATTAGTTTTAAAAGTTTTGTATATATTTTACTTTTTGTACTTTCTGTAAAAGATTATGTTAAGTTTCCAACTGAAATAATTTTGAACCAGAAGGTGACTTTCTCTTAGAGAATATCAAAACAATATAATTGAAACTTTTACAATTTCTTTCTGAAGGAAGGGGGTGGAATTTCACATTTTGTTGAACTCAGCTTGCTCCTGCCTGGTGCTTCTATTTGGTCTCATCAGCATTTTGCAGGAGAAGCTGGAGTTCATATTTTTATCACCAGCCCCCAGCACCTGTCTTTATCTTGATCATGTCAGCATCCACTTGTGCATTGACAGGCTTATGAAATGTGAGAACTTTGGGCTGTTTGTGCTTGAGGTCTTTGCTGTGCATTTTATAAACTTGCTGAAAGTTAGACTCATGTTTTCTGATTTTGATGGTAAAGGATACAGTTATTCTCAGATAATGGCACACTGCTCTGTCATGCAGATTGCTTCCTACGAATGCTTCCCTTTCACAAGAGGCCAGACTCAACAGCCCGAGACCTTTGGTGTGCTTGTGGCTTTGCAAGGTCAGAGAACCAATGAATGTTTGCTGGCAAGCTGTGGCTTGGTAATTTGGGTCAGGCTGAATTTTATGAATTGTACCCGCATACCTCTTGGTGCAGTTTTGCCCAAATGATTAGCAGCTGGATCTTTCATAAATCCCAAACTGGGGAAGGCAGAGATGGGGAGATGAGATGGTTCTGCAGGTTTGGCACGTGCCAGGGTACAGACAAAAGACAGAAGATGGTGAGAAGGAAAAATAAACTCTTGACATATCTTATAGAAGCACCAAAAAAAAAAAAAGTATTTTCAGAGAATGAAAGATTTTAGAAAACAATAAGAAGTTTTATATGCAAAAGCAAGCACTGATTTTCTTTCTTAAAAAAAAAACCCCACTTCTGCAGAAGATATATTCCTCATATAACTTCCTCCAGAAAGGCCAGGTGCACCTTAATAAGCACTGGCAAAACACACAATGCTCATGTAGACAAAAAATTGTAGACATTTTTTCTGTCTCCAACATGTCTTAATAGACATTGGTTTTCTACTCAGTGAAAGTTACCAAACATAGTAATACTATCACATAAAACTGCAGCACTTAGATTACAATAATTTTAAAGATGCTCTTTCTCTCATTTCTTTTGTTTACTTCGAAATGTCTGATACATGGAGGACAGAGCAGGAGAGAAGTTGTTGCAATCTCTATGTGGACATAGACCAATAATATAATCTCTTTACAAATCCATAATATTCACATACAGCAATAGTGTCAGAATATGAAAAAGGAGATTTTTATTTTCTCTTTATAAGCCCCTCTACAATGCAAAATTTGCATCCCACAGAAAGAAAACACTGAGGAAAGCACATTTCAGTGACTGCAATGCCAGCACAGTTAATGATGCTTGCAATTGCTTTCCCATTTTTATTTCCTCTGAAGCTTAAAGCTCCACGGAAGGTAAAACATATCAATTTTCATCTTCTGATCCTCCATCTGTCCAGCAACACTGCAGCCTGTTGCCCCTGCACAAGGATGAGTCTTCCCTAGCTCCAGACATGGGAACACACACCAATGTGGCATGGCTTTGGGTGTCCCTCATTTCCTCCAAGCACAATCATGGGCCCTTCCCCCGTGCCCAGGAGCACCCTGCCCCAAGCACAGTTCTCTCTCTCCATGGTCTCACCACAGGGAATAGTGAATCAAAAAAATTTTTTTAAAAAGAAAATAGCATAGCTTGGTAGAGCGTGTTATCTACCCTCCTCTGTGTTTACTAAAAGATGCTGGTTTTTAGAAATTGAAAATGGACACTATTCCCATTCATAGTTTTTCCAAAGTTGATGCTTAACTCAAGGCCCATTTAGTATGGGAAAAAGTTTGGAGAAATCAGTGTTTTGTTTCAGCATTTTTAAAGACAACACATATCAGAACTTTACCTCACAAGCAGTATAAATACACATAGGCTGTTTTATAAGAAACAGAACCAAAAATTCTCAGCAAAGAGACTTTACCAGTAGAGGGAGGAAAGAAAAAGCAAAGTATTTTTGAGTGAAGCCAAGATTTTCTTCTGTTTTTTTTTTTCGATTTTAAGAATTACAATGGAAATATGGCTAGAGAAAATATTAGGCAATAAAACTTACAATAAAGTTTACCACAGGGAAGTCATGAGGACTGAATATGGATACCACCTGCTGTAGAAGTATTGTGAGATTTTCATAAGATTTCAGATCTTACATAAGAACAAGCACACTGGTTGGGCTGGTGGCCAGGCTGCAGGCGTAGGGTATTGGAGTCCTGAGCTGATGAACAGCTAACTTTGATCACAGTGACTGAGAATTCATTTATTCAAGATGATTAAACAGCTGAAGTTTTTATGGGTACCACAAAACTGTCAGATGGGCTTGACTGTGGGAAATGAGAACAAAAGAAGTTTGGAAAGAGGGTCTGCTGAGGAATTCCCTCATCATGACTTCTTTGCAACTTAGTAAACATGTGCAATTCATTGCTTACATACTGGAATTAATTTTCTCCACAACTTGCAAGTTAGAAGTCTGAAGCACAAGAAGTTCAATGCAGTCCCAAACTCCTACAGGTGCTTCTGTAAGTCACCCCCTTCTATCACCTGGGGGCTGGAGTTCCATTGAACTTTTCCAAACAAAATGAAACTTTTTTGAGACCTGATAATCTTTGCAAGCCTAAATAATCTTTATTTGATGTGTGTCTTTATTTTATATTTTAAAAATAATTTTGGTGTATTTTAATCCCTGAAGCTTTAAAAATGTTTTTATGAACAGGCTCATGTTCATTTACGTTTTCTGCCATGTGTTCCAGCATGTTGTAAGCCCCCCCATTTGTGGATAGAAATGATGCATATTCCTGACTATTGCTGAGAGATATATATTACCCAGCAAGCTATATGACACCTCTGACAATCTGCCTTTTAACATCTGTTTGCTTGATAAACTCTTATTTTAAAAGGCAGTTTAATGATGCTCTGGAAATGCTGCTATATTCCCCATCCACTGAATTCAATTAACACAGCAGGTGGGCAGTCAAGATATTTTGACAACTATTCTTCCATCTCAAAACTATGTAGCATTTATATTCCAAAAGGTCTCAAATACTGACATGATAATTTGTAATACCTTCAAATGCTTCTATGTATGAGTTAAAAATTCAGACAAACCTCATCTTGCTACAGTCCCCAAAGCTCACAGTCAAAGGCAAAGCTGTGAAAACTTTCTCAGCTCAAAGCTCTGCGACTGCATGTGATGACTTAGGCAGTGGAGTTCCCATCAAGTCTCTGGAAATGTTTACAGGGTTTTTCATGTTGTCACCATGGAAGACAGTAAAAGTGTTAAATCAGTGGGATTTGAAGGATCATATTCTTACCATTCATAGAAAATGGAATCACAATGTCTTCCCTCTACAGCTGATGTATTTTAATATTTCCCACATCCTGGAATCAGCTAGGCCTTTACAAGTTTAAAACAAAGATAGCTTTCGACAAATGTACCTGACGTAGTCAAAACAAGGAACACAAGTGCTACTGGAAGCACAGTTTGGAAAATACTTCTTATACTTCATATATATCTGGAAAGAAATACAGCTTTTCATATTTAGCAATATTATAGTCCTGTTTCTGTTGTGAGGCTTCTTTGGTTTTAATTAATTTATTTAAACTGCTGTTCCTCATCTGCACTTATTTCAGCAGTGTGGGACCAGATTCTGCTGCTCCAACACTGCTGCTATCAGCTGAGTTACTGTTACTGGATTAAATCTAGCTCACTGTTGGAAAGAGCAAAATGTGGTGAAATAATGAGTATATTATTGTTATCCTAATTTTGACAGTGTTTGTGTTGTACAATTCAGAGAAAATGATGGTTCCTGCCCTAAAGAACCCATAGTTTTAGAGTCTCAAGCTGCATCGCTTCCAGCTCATTGTCTGTTTCTAGGCTTATGCACTTTGCCTCTTGCAGGATCCTCCCACATACCTAAATCCTCCCTTACCATTTCAGTGGTTAAATAAGTTATGAGAAGCAGGCAAGCAAGCTGCCTCTGTGCATGCTTTAAGTTGCTGTTTCTCTAATAACCTTTTTTCATGCTCTTCCATCTCTAAATGTAGCTAACTACTAAAGCCAGAGTCTAGCAGACTGGGGGACACAGGAAACACTAATGCAGAGACTGTAGATTATCACTCTCAAAAGAACAGCACAGATTACAAGACAGTGTAATTACTATTCCGAAGCCAAATGAAGTTTATTTTATGAAATTGCACCTTTTCAAGTCTAGTAAAACCTTAAAATCATTCATTCAAGACCAACACATGCAGCACAAAATCAAAAGTATTATTTAAGGGCTGACACCAAGAATTTGAAAATCTGTTCATGTTAGGATTGTATTTGAACAGACAACACTGTAACTGCCAGGCACAAGTACACCTTAAATCTAAAATATGATCTTTTATATAGTTGCCTCAATGCCATTTAATGAGAACATACTGGAGAATCATGGGAAAGAGTTACGATTGTGAATTAAAGTATAGAGACTCAGAAATGTACTGAACAGATACTGGCACTGTTACTGAGACACAATGATGATACTATACCGAGCTTCATGAAATTGCAGAAAAGTTTTGTCACATTAAATTCTGGTTCGTTATTTTCAGATACAAGAAATACGGTAAAACAGGAGATATTCTATATTGTTCAATTGAGGTAAATGACAAGCAGTTTTATTCCCTGGATCACATATATAAAATCTGATTAAAGTATTAATAAAACTTTGTGCTTATATAGATAAGTTTTAAAGTTTTAATCATCCTAATTCTCAGAAATGGTACTTCCAGTATTCTAGTGAAAAAGCTTTCCCTCTTTTTTGTGAAAACAGCACAAGCACAGCCCAGAAAGTTTGTTAATTCTTTCTTTAATAAAGCGGGCTAGATGTTCTTCCAGAGTAAAGATACAAAGCTCCACGACTAAATCAATACCCAGTCAAAATATGATACTGCCTTTCTGCAGTACATACAACTGACATGACAAGCAAGAGACTTTTTAAAGTAATAAATTACAGATGTGAGATACAGTACAACAGTCTCAGATCAGCAATCTTAATGCCGCATTAGTTTTCATCAGCAATTTGCAATGCTGGTAATTTTTCTATCTGATTATTGTTATCCATGAACATTATGAGCAGGTCATTTCCAGAGAAAAAGAATAATCTTGTATTTTAAATGACAATTTCTCTTTCAGTATATTCTTAACGTAACACAAAACAGGGTGATGATTTGACATTTTATCTAACTTACAAGTTCCTAACTTCATGAATATACTAAAATACTTTTAACTATCTCTGCACTATGATCAAAATCAGAGACAACATACTGGAGATGTGGAAGGACATGGTACAACCAAAGCAGATTCATTTACTGGAGTTACTCTGATCTTACTTGTATAATCATCTCTCTGCTTTTGAAGATTTTTATCATAATCCCATGGCATGATACACATTCAGCTCATCGGTATTCACTGATTCTTCTTAGAAACTCCCCACATCTTTATATGCTTTTACTACTGTTTAAAAATATGCAATATTAAAGATACAACGAATTTACAAAAATAAAAAACCTGTACAAATCACACTCTTCTGTTGGCAATGAGACTGTTCAAGAAAATAGCAATGTGATCCCTGAAACAACCCACAAGAACAGAAATCAAAAGACTGATGCTTAAAAAAAATAAAAAAGTAAAAACATTTTCTCCTGCCAAACTACTGGAATATTTGAAGGTTTATGTATCACAGAGTATAAAACTTTTCTCTCTGTCCCCAGAATATTTCTTTCCTCTTTCCACAGGTACTTCTTGAACAGATACCCCTTTGTTGGTGGTGCCACAAGCCTTGCTGGATAGGTTAAGGCTAGAAAAGCTTGAAAGACCTAAATAAATCAACAGCCACCCAATCCCCTGGCATTCATGCAAACTCAGGGTAATAAAGTAAACCTGGAGACAGGCATGCATGCTAATTCCAAAGTGATTTTTTATGAAGCTTAAAATTGAACCAAAATAAACACCTCTCCAAAATGTCACGCATTTAAGATCTTTCATCTAAATAGTCATCTGTTCTCATCTCTCTGTTGCAGAGGTGTGATGCAATGCCTGCTCATAACATTCTAGTATTTTAACATTTTACAAGGCACAAATAATCTCTGAAGAACTACATGGTGGCTTTTGAACATGTAAGGATGGCAGCTACCATGTAATTACATGACAATTAACTCTTCAGTTCAGTCACTGACACAGACCTTGTAAAATCTAAGACCAGCAAATTACATGTCACCTTATCTTTGGGATACAGTACTTCATTTACAATTACAGACTAAGCAGCAAGTAACTATAGTTTCATAACTTTGAACAAACACAAGCTTTGCCATGCAAATATGAAGTTGTTGCATGGTATAATGTATATGCATCTTAAAACCAAAGAATGCTTTTTTTTTGCTGCTGTGACAGAGTGACATACTAACATTCCTTCCTCAAGCTAACTCTGTGTAGGTCCTGCAAGAGGAGCGGTCTACTCACCACCAGTTTTGTTTTGTGAATTCCAACAGAGGTAAAAGGGATCAGAGAGTACAAAAAACCCCCCTCATCTACTTGAAAAAAGCTATAATTGAATGTATTATGTACTTGATGGGAAAGAAATACACTTTTCCACAGAAGAACAAGTTATAGAGTTAATGTGAAACTTTCTGTTGGTTAACGCTGCTGCACCATTATGTTTCTCTTGATTAGAAATATGGAAATCATATAGGAATATATGTAAACAGAGTCTATAGAAGATAATAGCAATGAGACATAAAGTGCTTTTAATTATGAACATTTCATTTCACTTTGCAACCTTCCCTGGTAAGTTATCATACTTGAGCTAGCTTTAGTTCAACCAGCTCAGGTCTACACAATGAAACACTGTTATTTCCCTTGCACCTACTGTTTTAACTGTGGTAGTCTGAGTAAAATTTAAAAAATCATGCCAGGGGAAGTAAAAGTAGACAAAGAGGGAAAGAGGTGAACTAGGAACTCTCAAGGGAAAAAAAGTAGACAAAGGCAAATAAGGCTCTGTTGTATAGGTCCCCAGTCTCAAGGAGTTTGTCACATAGTCTCCTGTAAGCACTGAGGAACGACTACACAAACCTCTGCCTGGAACACACCTCAGGCTATTGCCAGATGAAAATGAAGAAACTAGGATTCCTCAAGGGAGAACAAACTTCCTACCAGGATGATGCTTTTAATCTTTTTGATACTCATTCCCTACTTCTCTAATCACAGTCTCTGAAGAAATAGTACCCTTTCCTACTCAGAAAACCCAGTCAAGCATATTTTGGAAAAGGACAATATTAAATCTAGCTTGTCTTTGCTGCTTCAGGTCTGATGCCAAGTATCTACACATTTCCATTATGGTACCTATCATATACTATTCTATCTTTTGGGAAAGCAACAGTTCTATAGTAACAAAGCTCCTAAGTACAGTAACAGCATAACTAAGAATAACTGTATATTAGAACTGGGTTTTACTGGGTCTTCATTTAAGGCAGTTATTAAAATGTATATATTATATTTTAAAAGTAGCAAATTTATGTTGGGGTTTTTTTGTTTGTTTTTTGTTTGCCTTTTTATTTTAATTTGGGCTTTTGGCAGCTGAAATGGGTTACCTTTATCTATTTTCTGTCCTTGTAATCATAAGAACTATCCAGCCCATGGAATCATAGAAATTTGAGCTGAGTTGTAATGACTGATTTCCCAAACTCTCCCAACCTGTTTCTTTAGATGTCCAATGGGCTGACAATAGCAAAGTCAGAATCTTTGCTGTTATTACTACTGTCATCATCAGGGCTGGAGCTCAGGTTGCTGGAGGAAGCTGAAATGGAACCCATCAGAGGGTCAGAGAATACCAAAGAAGAACGAGACGGAGCTTCTGGCTTCACGGCTGCCTCCTTGTGTGCCTGAAGGGACTGTGCCGGCTCTGGGACAGCACTTTTGCTTCTTTCCTCTTCTTTGGAAACCATAATATAGTCATCAGCACTCTTGCTCTCACTGGTGCTCGAGTCAGTTGTAGTCTGTGAAAGCACAGAAAGGACTTCAGGTGAGTACCAGTGTTACCACAAAACAAGGCTCATGAAGCGTGTCAGGGATATGGGAATGGGACAAAGGAATAGTTATTATCCAAAAGCGGCAATGACCAAATAAAGTGAAAAATAAAGTGGATATTAACTTTGGACGACATAATTTGTTATTTCACAGAATCACAGAATATTCTGAGCTGGAAGGGACCCATGAGGATTATCATGCCCAGCTCTTAAGTGAAAGGCCCATACAGGGATCAACCCCCCAGCCCTGGCATTATTAGCACCACGCTCTGACCAACTGAGTTAATTTAAAAAGCATAAAATGTAACACGTCTCATCATCATAGTGCATCCATGTAGTGACCACAGCAGCCAAGCATCAAACAGATACATTACAGCTGTGAAGATTTGCAGTAATTACAGTGGGTTTCTCTAGTATTTAGTGAAGTAGTTTTGAGATGTTTTTTGTCGTTTGGCATGTACAATGGCATTTTTGAGTTTGTCAGGGGAATGGTTTGATATAAAATTTCCTAGTAAAACCCTGACTTGGGAAATCTGAAGCACACATAGATCTGATTTAGTGTGCACCAGTTTGGGTTCAAAAAATCAGGGCTCCCAGAGTTTCCAGGGTTAGTGTTGTTGACTATTTCCTAACTCTTCCAGAAAATGAGGGTCTGAGAATTCCACTTCTGACTGGTTAGACCTTGGGAAATGTGTGTCCCTGAGCACTTACGTAGTGGCTCAAGACCACGCATCAGTGCATCAGAAAACTGTGGAGTCTCAATCTTATTATACTAGCCACATTCAGAATCCCAGCTTTTCCAGTCAGAGCTATTTGTAATTAGAAAGGAAGATTGCCTTAGAGCACAGTAGAGTGGGATTTCTCACTTGTTGACAACTGGCAGCCTTTTAGCTTGGTTGCAACCCAAATGGATAACACTTGTTTCCTTCTGCAAGAGCTGCATTCAGCTCCTGCCTAGCTCTATGTTCCTCTGGCAAGAATATGACTGCTTTCTTGGTTGCTTCCACACAGGTTTTTTTCAGAGTAATAATGCAACCTGCCAAACAGCCTGTAGGTACAAGCATCCTGAAGTGGTGTGATGCTGAAACCAATATATTTGATTGCATGAATGCAAGACTGAGAAAAAGGAGAAGTAGAGGGAAATGTGTATGTCCACATTTGTGGCAATGTAAGCCCTTCAGCTGTGACTCTTCCAGAAAACAAAAAGAAGTAAATTCATTCTGGGGTGAAAAGAGATTATAGGTATTACAGAAGAAAAAGAAAGCAGTTACAGAAAAGAAGAACAGGAATAATCTGAATGAGATAAAGGTGAATCTACAGCATGGTATATAAAATTGGAGTATGGAGGTCACCACAAGCATCAGCAAGCCACAACTGGAGTTACAGTACCCGTGGCCTCCAGCAAAATTTATTTTACAAAATTTATTATTACAGCTGAAAACTATTTTCTTGCTTTCATTACTGTTTATAGATCAGAATGTTCTTGAAATGGTACTGTAGAGTAGCTCAGGAAGCAAAATCCACCTGTGATTAAGAATGATTGTAAGATTAAATGAGGGAGCTGGAAGTCTTTGGTTGTCATTTACACAGTCATTACAAATTGTTAAAAGCCACAATCAAGATAAATATCAGCTGAATGATATATTCAAATACAGAATTGTGCCCAAATTCATATGAATAAGGATTCAAATATCTCCCTGTCTAGTAAATTTTGAAATATCCTGTTTTCATAATTTATAATATTTGTGTGTTATCTACAAGCATGCAGGTATAATAATATTACAAAATTAATTTTATTATAGGTTTAATAACATATAATATTCTGTTTTGTAATGAACTCATTTTAATACTTGATCATTCAAATAGAAGTATCTTGAGTCCAGAGCACTGGTTAAAATTTTACCTGTCCCAGTGTAAGATAGCCATCACACTGATAGAAATTGACAACTATTATTTTTGATACTAACTGACTTTTCACAGAAGACTTAATAAAATTTATACAAAACACATCAGATTGGTTTTAGAAAGATCAGCCACTACCCTTTGCTGAGTGTTATCAAAATTGATGTCCAAACCTCCTGATCAACGCAGAACCAGAGTAGTTCAAATGTCAAAAACTTCAAGCAGTTTCCATGAAGTTAAAACCACACAGATCTATCCTACAAGGAGATATACTTCACTGTTTAAACACTTCTGAGCTGAGACATCATTTGTTATTAATTAGCCTTTTGCTTTCATCTTGTCTGTTTGAAATGCTGTCTCTATGAGCTGTCAGTGAGTC
This sequence comes from Daphoenositta chrysoptera, assembly GCA_013397915.1. Taxonomy (NCBI): domain Eukaryota; kingdom Metazoa; phylum Chordata; class Aves; order Passeriformes; genus Daphoenositta; species Daphoenositta chrysoptera. The sequence continues at coordinate 369,455 of VZRO01001248.1, forward strand.
AGCTGCCATCTCCAGGGGGACACAGGCAGCACACAACCATAGCTCTGCTCCATCAACACAGCATCACAGAATAATTTGGGTTGGAAAGACCTTTAAAGGTCACATAGTCCAACTCCCACAGCGAGGCACAGGGACGTCTTCAACTAGACCTGGTTGCTGAGAGCCCTGCACAACCTGACCATCAATGTTTCCAGGCATGGGGCATCCACCACCTCTCCTGGAAACCTTTTCCAGTGTGTCACACCATTCTCATCATAAAAAATTTCTTCCTTATATCTAGTCTAAATCAACCCTCTTTTAGTTCAAAACCATTGCCCCTTGTCCTATTGCAACAGGCTCTGCTAAGAAATTTGTGTCCATCTCTCTTTTAAGTACTTTCAGGACTGACAGCCACAATTAGGTCTCCCTGGAGCCTTGTCTTGTCCAGGCTGAAAATCCCCAACTCTCTCAGCCTGTCTTCATAGGAGAGGTCCTCCAGCCCTCAGATCATCTTTGTCACACTGCTCTGGACTTGCTCCAACAGGCCCATGTCCTTTCTGTGCTGGGGACCCCAGAGCTGGATCCAGTGCTCCAGGTGAGCCTCATGAGAGGGGAGTAGAGGGACAGAATCACCACCCTTCATCTGCTGGCCACACTGCTTTGGATGCAGCCCAGGGTACAGTTGGATTTCTGAGCTCTAGTGCACATTTGGGACATGTCCAGCCTCTCATCCACCAGTATTCCCAAGTCCTTCTCAGGCAGGGCTGCTCTCAATCCCTAATCCCCCAGCTTCTATTGATACTTTTTTGGGAGCTCTTATGCCATAGTCAAAATTTCAGCAGTTTGTTCCCACCCCCTTGCCCTGTACAACAGAAATATACATTCCTCTAAACAACCACTGCCACATAATTCACCTGGCCTCTTTCTCCAGTTCTATTTAAAAGGTCTCAGGGAATGCAGTACCATGTCATATTTCAAAATTATACACTTTATTATTCCAAGCTATTAAGAATCCTTTATTTCAGTCCTCACAGCCCTCACACCTCCACCTTGCGTAGGGTGACAGAGATCTCACATAGTAAAACACTTGCCCAGCAAGATCAGTATTTTTGTCTCTGGCACTCCCCAATTTCCTAAATTCTGCTTCAAGAATGTGTTCTAGTGCAGCTAAAAAAGCATCCTGCCCTTTAATAAAGGAATGAAAACTACTCATCCCAATTTCTTGTTGTTACTGTTAAGCTTCCCAACACTACTTTTCATGCTACCCACACTTTTTGGTTTGGTTCAGCTCACTGAAGTAAAAGAGAAGCACCAAAGCAGAGATATTGATGGCAAAATGCTATAAAAGGGCTTCCTGTACATGTTTGCCTGTCCCTAGCATACACTGGTATTTTGGAACTGATATTTCCAGAGGTAAAATACCTCCTTCCTTTTTATTTTGCCTGTTTCTGTTTCAGGAAACTCATGCTGACGTGAAGCATGTTTTCTCCCATCTGCTGCCACTACTGAATAAATGAAAAATGACAGAATTATACTTCCAGTAGCTTTGAAAGTTAACAACCTTACGCCCGTTGCCATATGGCTTCTCCAAACAATTTTTCCTGATGAATATCAGCTACTAGGACCAGGCTTATTTCATTTGCCTTCACACTGTGAATGAGTTAAAGCTAACTGCAAGGATACAATTCAAGAAAGCTTAGAAGAACCGCAGCTCATTTTGCCTCCTTCTTTGAACAGACATAAAGGCAAGATAATGTGTTAATTATCATTCATTATTTAGCAACAGAAGCCTTCTGTTTGTCAACTGCATGCTGCTACTAAAGCCAAACATTCCAAAAAATGCTTAATTTCTTTTAGCCTTTATCTTAATTTTTTTGCATTTTTAATTTTGCAGCTTTCCTATCTAAAGAAGGGCTATGTCCTAATCGTCATTTTGCAGAAAGGGATTTTGAGGCAAAAAAGAGGAAGAGCACTTTTAAAAAAAGCAAAGATGATAAATAATTTATACTTATATAACAACCAAGCACAAAAGACCAGATTTTAATCTCAATTACAGAATAGCTACACCTGTAGCTGTTCCAGCTGTCCTAGAAAATATCCCTATAACTCCAGCAAAGAACAATCTCTACAGTACAAATCACACCAAATAAAATTAAATCACAGAAAAGTCACAGAAAATGCAAATATTGTAGAAATTTATTTAGCAAGAATGCATTAAATGGCTTTGAAGTTGTTTTTTTTTAATCCCCCTGCAGCTCTCAGTAAGTACTCTCAGCATGACCCAGGGTGCCAGTGCAGCCCATTTTCTTCAGCAGAGCTAAAAGCCTGGGTCGTGGCCTGGTTTGGGCCAACAACTGACCCCATCAATTAACAGTCTAATATCACAGTCCACTATTCCACAGTTTTATTTTCCTGTGTTTTATTAAAAGGGGTCCAAAGTTCTCCTCTTTTTGTTTGATTTTAAGCATGGTGGTTAAAGACAAGGGGCTTGGGAATAGCACAGACTAACTAGGGGGTAGTTAGACAAACTATCCCTAATTAACTAACTAGGGATACTAATGGTCCACCTGGACTGCCATTTCTAACACTTATCTTTTTCCTTCTGTCAAAGGGGCTGTTGCTCATTATCATAATTGGAATTTCCAGAAGATAAGAAGAGAGGAGGCTAATCCATATGAATGTACTGCACTTCCAAAGGTAAACCATGCAATGCAGACCTCATTAATGCCCTGCAGCAGCTCAGCTTGTACAACCTCTACTCACGTTGCTCATAGCTGACTTATGAGCAGCCTTGAAACTGTGGGACCCATGGATCCTCGGTTCCTGGGGCTGGATGGATACACCCTGACTACACACTGAAAATTTCCACTGGAGAGTAATCTGTGCAGACCAGGCTTCACCTGCTCCACCCTCAATACTCAAAGAGTCCCAGCACCTCCATGAGACATGGTTTAGACCAGCATCAGGAGGGTCTGCACACCCACACCCACACCTACAAAGCTTGCTACCATGTTATATGGCATTCTATCTTCTAGTTTCTAGAAGTGAAAAATCATCAAAAAGCCATTATTTACTATTTTGGGAAGAAAACAAAAGGTAATTAATATAAAATGCTAGGAGATCAAGGGCAAAAATAGGAGGCCATTATATGAACAGTCCAATACGCTGTATCAGTTTAACCTATGGCTTTATTATGGCAAAAAGTAATGATTGTAATGACAACACTTAAGCAAGCAATGAAAACTTTCTAGCAAAGCTTTGCTCTTTGCCATTACTGAATAAAAAAAAAAAAAATCTCGGTATTGCCTCTACTACCGAAATACAATTAAAATATGTTTTTCAGCATACAGTGTTCTAACTCAGGGGGATCGTGTGTAGTAATAAATCAAAGTGACCCTGTGTCATTTTTTGAAAATGAATGAGTATTTCCTGTAGTTCCTAAGTAAACTTGTCAAAAGTAAACTGACTGCAGACTCAGGTAGACTTTGAGGTGATAGTGCTGCCACTGATTTACTAGTATCAGTAGTGGGGTGGCAGACTTAACAGACTCCAACATAGAAAGGAGCAGATACAGAAGTACTTATTTTTAAGATCACGTTTGGGTTGGACTGAGTCTTAGACAAAGAGGGCCCTTTGTCTATGAAGTTGTCCTATGACTGTATGCTTTGTATGTGAAAACATTATTTACTGATTCAAGGAGAAAGTCAATACAATGAAGTAGAAAGTAAAAGAACCTCCTTGCTATTTCCTTTCTGGCACTGGCCATGAATACACTGCAATGCAGTTAATCAGCTCTTACATAATGGGATCCTGGAGGACAAGGACAATGAGAATAATCATGTGGGAACATTTGGTATGGGAACATTTACCTGCAGTTTTTACATTTTTTGGTAGGAAATTAATCTGTGATTCTTTGATTCAACAGTGAGAAAGAACTCCCCCCCAAACACTGCCTAACACTTAGACTTAAATATCTGTGTATGGGGCATAAGGCTACAATAAAAATAATTGATCAGAGTTGGGCAGTAGCTAGAGATATGCTTTTAACCCATTCTCCATATGGACCAGGAATGTTGGTGTGTCCCACGTAATGTCTGGACGTGCTAGAGGAAGTCTCCAAAAAATGGAAGGCCATCAGTGGCCCGCTTGAGATGTTTTTATTTTACCTGTTGTCCTGAGATGAACTGTTGCTTTGTCATGACAGGTCCCTTTAGGGCATCACCTGCCCCCTTGTTCTGATTATTGGAACAGTAATGATCATCAGCAATAGTGATTTGCTCATTTTCTTCAGCTTCCAGCTGGCTCTGGTTGAAACGCAATGAACCTTTCAGGATATCCTTGATCTGTTGTTGAATAGGAGTGGAAAGGATGTAAGTTAAAAATTGCGAGGAATTCTACATTTTCTAAAGCTCTGTACAGATTGCTTTCATACACCATTTCCCCAAAATATTTGCATTCAAAAGATAGGAAACAAGTAAATATTCATACCTATACTGGCTAAAGATATAAATAATAGTTGAATGTGGTTTTATTAGAGTCTGGAAAACAACTATCCAGGAAATCTAGAGAATAAAACTGTTAAGATTATTCCCTGCCTCATTATAGGTTTAATATATGTCACATTGTTCCTCATAAAATGCATTTTGAGGGAGCAGAGGGCAGTATAATCAGAGCTGCAGATGCTCAGCAGCATTCTCATTTTATGTATGTAGTATTTTTTCCTTTAATTCAATGACGTTCAAGTGTTGTCAAAATGAAATAATGAGGACACAGGCATAGTTATCGTCTAGCAAGTACATTTTGCATTAAGAAAAATGACAGCATGGCTTAAGTCCAGCACTTGGTGTTGCACTTCTCTAGTTTTGATTTCAGGCCTCCAAAACTTCCACAGGAGCAAATACTGTGCAAGTCGTTTGAACTCTTCATAGCTGAGTTTTATTGTTACAAATAAAAGTACACCACAAGGTTTGATGCACTAGTAAAACAGCTACAACAGGACAAAACAGCAGTATACAAAACAAATAGGAGAAAAAAAGAGAAAGGATTAATAGCTCTGAAGGGCAGATGAAGGTTAAGCTAAGCAATAGTAATACCTGCTTCAAACCAGCCAAGGAAACCAGAATTTCATCTTCTTTTTCCAAGTGTTCTTGCAAAATGACTTCCTGAATATTTCCTGTAACATCAAAAGAAAAGAAAGGTAAACAGAGAAAACATCCTAAATAAACTCTAATGTGCTGTTACTTACCACTGACTGATGCTTTCAAAACAGACTTCTGTTTGAGCTGCAAACACAATTCCATATCCAAACCTAGAGACTGACAACCTTATTAGCTGCAGAGGTGAGGCCAGCCTGAGCCTGGCACTGCTGCCAGGAAGCCTCCAGCAATGCTCTGCTCCTGCAGCACTTCTGTTGCCCCTGTGTACCAAGGGACTCCGGCTACTACTGACCCCTAGAAGACCACACCAGCCTCTGTGTTACATACAGTTTTAAACTTGGAAATGCTTTGGAAAGCATTCAAAAACAGACAAATCTGCTGCATCTCACAGAAAGGTTTAGGTAGAAACACAGCAATGTTCATCTTGACCCCATGGCCACTGCAGATGCTAGAATACTCTTCTTTATGGAAGGACTATAAAAAGTTTCATTCCTTTTCCAGTCTCTTCTTTTAGGTGAAAGACCCAGGGCTGAGCAAAATTTTGACAGAAGGTGCAGTGCAGTAGCAACACTTCAGGAGACTCTTGCCTGCCATACCCACACAGTGTGGTCTATCAAGGATGCATTTCACTACCCTGGCACAGAGTGTTTGCGGGAAGACAACTCCAGGCAATGCTACAGCCCAACACAGTCCAGAGAAACTACAACTCCAATAACTCTGCAGACTTTAAAAACTATGTCAGATCATTCTCTGCCCTCCTAGATCCTACTTTCCTCCTCTTTAAGAAAACAGCAAAGATTCTAGTGACAGATTGGCAGAATGAGATGGTATCTATCAACTGAAAATTACAGGATACTCCTTTGTGCCACTCCTGTCTTACATACACAGACTGAGCCAAAATCCCTCAGTGGCACTCATTTGGGAAGAATACTTTGCTGCTCATGAGTATCTGTATCCCAAGTACTTTACAATTAGAGCTTTGTACCAGTAATCCACACCGGAGTTGCATTTGTTTGTTTTTAAAAATGCCCTGCATGTTCAGGGCCCAAATCAGTGAAAAGCCAGAACTGCTGTAACAGAGGGTCCCGACAAGGATGAATATGATGACACTGCCAACTCTGACAGAATATAAAGTTTCAAGTAAAAACATTGAATAATTTGGTATGAGTTTTGTGTTTACAGAATAAATAGCAAAATAACGAGATGTGGGAGACAGGACAAGAAGAAAGATTAGAAGTGGAGAGGTAGATTTAAAGCCCGTGTATAAACACAAGTTTGAAATTGAGTTGGGGCCTGAAATCAGTAATGGTTGTAAAGGAAGAATGGGAAGGACAAAGCGGAGAAAGGATCCACGCCTAAGTACTAAATGAACCGCTAAAAAGCAATCTGAGACGTAGAAGGAATGAAAGAGCCTAGAGCCATGAAAGGCAATAGCTGACAAAAGTTAAGGTGATGTGATCAAGGTCAAGAGCATCAGTGAAGGTACTCAGCTTTGCATAAGCAAGCTACCTGAACAAGGAGATCTATGCTCACATTATTTAGCACACATTATTTACTATACTACAGTGGCAAGGACTGCAGCAATGTTGTACAATTGTCAAATTGTTGTACAGTTGAAAAATGTCTTATAGAAATTTTACATGAGAAAGACACTGCATTATGAAGGCCAGAAATAATAAAAAACCAGATCTTTCTGCAAATATGTATCTTGAATTGAGAAAACCCATAATTCATTCAACATTTTACTTTCTTTTTTACTTTACATCTTAATTGCCTAGTCCCTAAATGTGGTAAGTAAAATACATTAATATTTATTTATAAAAGAATAACTTACATTCAGTTTTCCTCTGTTTAACAAAAAATGCATTATTTCCTCCTTTTAAAAGGTTCAGAATTTGAAAGAGCAGAAGTCCAAAGTCTTCACAGGCAGGACAGCCATGCTTGAGCACAGCCTAAATCACCGAATTCTTTTCCATTTCTCAGCATTAGAAAGAAAAGCATTCCATAGTGTGTGATCCCCACATAAATTAAACCATACATTAAAAAACTAAGGCATGCATACTGACTAAGCAGATGGACCATGAAAATAATTCAAAACAAACCTCCAACCTGCTGAAGACTAAATGAAGGAATTCTAAAAATTGGGACAAGAGCAAGAAAACAAAACCTGAAAGACATTCCACACGATGTGGAAATACTCTACTATTATTGCTGTTCCTTAGAGATGTTTTATAAGTCAGTATTTAAAAAAAATGGAAAAGAATCTATCATCACTACAAAACCCAGCTGTAACCCTGTTTGAAGAGCCAGTACACTGAGAAATTTCTAAAAGCTTATGAATGGAATATGATAGTTACCCAGCAGTAAAAATTAATAGAAATGTTTGTATCATCACATATTTACTTAAGCAAGATTAATGCCAGATTTTAATATTAGTTTCAGAGGAAAAAAGATTAGGAGCAAAAAGGTAGGAAATACAGCCAGTAAGCAGCAACTGAGACATAAAGGCATAAATTGGGATGTCCTTCTCTAGTGCAATGAAACAGAAGGAAGGTGGAATTCTTGGGGAATTGGCAATGAATCCTTTTCTTAAATATGTCCTTGAACTGCATATGGCTTCTAATCTGCTGCCCTCATCTCTTCTGAATGCAAAGTTTTTAAACTTTCAAATAAGTGGAAACCAAATTTACCAGTGCTTATTCTTCTTCCCTGGCTAATGAGTAGAGAGGAATTAAAAAAATATTCCTTAGATGAGAGAAGCATAGAAGCAATGTGATTTTGCATTAATGCCTCCTTGATCACATCCTTCTGCTGGGACCACCCTTTGAAATCCACGTGGACTGGAAGGAGAGGTGGGAAGAAGAGGAGGGATGGCAAGGAAGTCGGTATGTGCTCTGCAGCTGCTCTCCTGTGAACGGCTGTGCCAGGGTGCAGCATCCTCACTGGGGGGGCTCTCATCCAAGCCTTTTCCCACTGCTGGGGGGACCTCATAGGGCAGTCTGGTGCTGAGATGAAGAGGGAAACTAAGCTCTCAAGTGCAGACAAAAGCTTCTTATTTTACCTTTCTGTATCTCAAAAGATACACTTGCAACTAGAAATACTTTAAAAGATACTATTTCGAGAGTGCTAGGAAGCATATTTGGTAGGGTATTGCTCAGCTGAAGGACTTTAGGCTGAGATATATAATTTAATTATTCTTCCTTGCTAGGAGATTTTACTGTATTTTGAGAGAAGTGCTTCATGTATATGAATGAACTGGCCACATATTGATTCTTTTCCTGCTGCTCTATATCAGTACCTCACAGTTGTTGGTTTGTTGTTTTTTTTTTTTTAATAAAAAAGTAACTATCTTTAAAAAACCCTGCAGATGTCAATTTGGAAGTGAAAACACCTTCCTACCTTTAAAAAAACTCCACTGATACAATGAATCAAACAAACCGATTATGTGATTTCTGTATTATTCAAAACTGAGTCCAGTTTGATTTTATGCTATAAATATCCATCTATTGGGATAGCTGTTGTTATTCAAAAGTTATCAAAATCCTATGGTACATAGAAAACTAAGGTTAAGGTCAAATATTCCTGACTGCCTTGTTTGGTTTTTTTTCGCTTTCTTTCAAGATTTCATTTAGCTGATGCCAAATGTTTTTTGCAGAAAAAGACTGTATTTCTTTATTCAGTGAAGTTCTTAGCAGAGGAAAACAAAAAGTGAATTTTGCAACTTCTCACCTGGTGGTGAGAGCACTGCTGTGAGATGTACGAGATACCAGACTGCCATTACAAGACTCTAGATTTGTTTCAAAATAGTGCTAACAAACGTCTGACTGTCACAAAATGAACTGTCATACCCTGACTGATCCTGACTAAGCCTCAGAAAAAACTGTAAAACCAGTTGCTGTCTTCAGAAGTCAGGCAACATCATCCACTTTGATGGATGCCCTCAAACCAGATTCACAATTCAAAGGATGCCTTTTATATAACAGACTAGAATTAATTTTGGGTACTTATACTTAAATGAGCAGACTCATTTAAGTTTGATAGATACTAGATGAGTAAATCAATAATTACTTCCTGAGTGAGACTGTAATCAGCTGCCTTGATATACTTTAAATCCAACTACAACTACAGAGCAGGAACATGCAAATGATTGAATTCATGTTCTTCTTTTCTACAAAATATGGAGAAACACTGTAGCAGGTAGTGATTTTGTTAGCAACAGTTGAAACAGCTAAAAATTATGATGAAACATATTTTTAATCTCTTGTTCTTACAGTTATGGCAAATTGTGGATCACTTTACATGCAAACTCACTGTAGAAGTAATTTTTTTAAAAAATCAAGATTTCTGTTTCCTTCCCCTGAACTAATTGCTAAATTTTAAACTGGAGACATGCTATCACCCTCTCTAGAGCGACGAAAGAGGAAAAACATCCACAGCAGCTTCTAGCAGGAAAAATTAGAGAAAGCTTATGCTCTCTGAAGACTGAAATGCTCCATATTGCATGATGGTGTGAGCAGTCACTGCTGAGTTCCCAGGCCAGGGGAAGGGGCTATTCAAAATTTTCCTCTCTGAAAGTGGAAAAGCTGTTAGGCTTGGCATAATTATTTTAGAGGCTTATTAAATAAAGTAACTTCCACTGAAAATTTCACAGCATTCAATACAGATTTTGCAGGAAACCCACCCACAGCTGCACTAAATGAATGGGAAAACTTGTCTGCTGTAGACAAGGTCCCCCCAGGCATCTCTTCTTGCCCATCCATCCAGAAGACAGATCTGCACCTCTTCCCTTCCACCGAGGAGGTGGGGGACAAACACCCTGCCAGATGAAGGCACAAAACAGTCTTGACATAAGATCAGATGGATGCGGAGAAAACTGAACACGGGAATAACTTTAACGCCCTTGTTCGCTGAGGTTCTTTGTTTTCTCCCGCACTGCTGCCTTTGTGCAGCGCATCTCTCTCCTAATGATTTCTATTTTAAGCTGGTCTCCGTGGGGCCTTTCCAGGAAGATGACTCCTGCTGAGAGGAGCTAACTCGAAATAGCTGCAAGCTGTATTACGAATGCTGTTTTTTACTACTAGTTCATGATCAATGACTTGTGAACAAGCAACAGTGCTGGAGTCATGTTAAATCGACTTTTTTCACCCTTGCTTTTCACTACTGAGAAGAGAGCTCAAACTCAGAATGCAAAAGTACCTTCTCACTTCCATCGTAGGCAGGAGGAAGGAGAGATCTGAGGGTATTACTACACCTCCTTATTTTTCCAAAAGAGGAAAGCCAAAAAATCCCAGTGTTCCCATAGATATCAAGGCACAGCCAACTCTTTGGACTCAAATTCCAGTACTTTTGTATGATTGTCTTTATGAAATCAGGGTTTACAGAAAACGTTTCCAACATTCCCTGCACAATATACTCGTGATAGCAAGACTGCCTTTTCAAGAACATTAGGGGGCTAGAAGGACAGACTGGGGCTTGAGCTTCTGATAATCAATCTTTCTCTGTTTTCACAACAAATACTGCTTTCCTACCGGTACTAGGTCTGAGTGAGCAGGAAAACGAACTCTAGACATTAACACTGGTTTGTGGCCTTTCTAGAAAAACTATGCTGTATGATATAGTGATATTGCTGTTTAATAATGCAGCTCAGGATGTTTCCAACTACTGCATTTTCCTTCCAGCATTAAAAATACAGATGAGAGGAGTTAAATTCCCTTCCAACACAATAGCGTTTGTGATCTAAGTGTTGACAAAGGCAACGCTGCTAAGTAGCCTAACTTTCATTTATCTATCTCACTGTGAATGTCAACACTTATAGTAACAATTACACATTATATTAAAAGCATCACTTAGCAACATTTGAGTCTTAAAGAACGTAAAGATCCTAAAAATCTGAAGTATGAAATCATCTGTGAAACACTGCATGAATTAAAACATTTACTTGAATATAAATTATGTATTTATACAATGTTGAATATAAGTGATGCATTTATACTTCTGATTCATGTGTCGTGTGGAGCAACAACACTTTATCAATATTTAAAGTGTGGTAATGCTCGTGACATCAGAGAAATATGTAGTAAAAAGTTACCAATCGTCAACTCCTAGCAAGGCACAGAATTGCAGATGTACAAAGAAGGAGATTGGTAGGGTCATGAAGTAATTTTGTCCATCCCTTGCTCAAAGACATGATCAGCTCTTAGCTGTGAACTCTAATTTACACACAGTAAGCAGATTATGCTTAAAATATACCTTACATCTGTATACTTATGGAAATAATGGGGAAACTAACAATTTAGTTATACAACAATTTAGCTTCCACTAAGGTTTTATTCCTTTAAAGCTGGAATTGGAAGAGAAACCACTGCCTAAGAGATGCTGGAAAGGAAAGGGTGGGTTGTCAGTCTACTTCAGTATGAGGGAGATGCTCACCGAGCAGCAGGAAGGAAGCAACGGGAATTCACTGAAAGTTGCAGGGAAAGCTGTTAATCAGCTAATGAGGGGCTGTGTAAGCTTCATTATTTTAATCTTCTTTTCACTCAGACTACTGGGATGAAAGCACCTGTAGGTGCCTACCACAGCTGGACTTCCAGGACTGGCACAGTTGTTTTAGAAAGTAGGCTTTGAGTTGAACCAGTTGTTTCTGACCTTAAGAGCTACCCTTAAGTGACAAAAAGGTGGTTAAAACTCATGGGGCATGAAGAATTATACTTTTATTCTTCATATATATATATATATCTGTAAAATGATCAGAAGTGGCAGTCTGAAAGTAAGTCTATACAACAAATATTTGTTGTATACTATGCTATACAACAAATATTTGTTTCCCAGTAAACATTCCTACATTTGATTTAATAAATTTGCTAATGTTTTTTCTTTATAGGCTTTTTATACAGGTTATCTTACATCATTATTCCTAACCAAATACAGCAATCCCCTTAGATTCATGGGCCTCTGTTTGATGTGGCCTTTTTTACTGATAGCATTTTAATCACACTGGATTTATAAACCATGGATTATTTTATTTATGTCCCAAGCACAAGAGAACTCATTTAATGTATTTACTTCCTCAATAAATGCTGCAGTATTTCATTTCATCACAGGGCAGTAAAATAATTTCCATTTCCTTTTATCCTTACAAAAATGTCATAACCTTTCATCTCATCACATGACACATAAAACAAGAATTCAGTACTATCTTGCATACATTTAACAAGCACTGTGTCCAGATCTATATTGGCCAGTATGTCAGTCCCTAAATATTGAGCATTAAATGAACTTTCTGCTCTCCTTTCCCCATTGTAAATGATCCTTATAATAAAATGCATCCTTATAACAACTGCACTGACTGTTAAAAGAGGAGGAATGGAATCAGTCTAATTAAACCTTTAAAGGTGCTATTTCACGCAACTAAAATTATACTAGCAACTATATCCTGTAAGTTTTTATTTCTTTATTTTTATATTTTTTCTTCCTTGCTCATGGTATTTGCACTAATCACAGTAAAAAAGTGGCTTTGAACTGTTTTTAATAAGTCTTCCAAATAATATTTGTCTGGGAGATGTCAAGAAGTGCTAGTGGATCTTACAAGTGCCAACGCTGCTTGATGTTTTTGGCAGGGACACGTCCTGTGATCCCATCCAAAGAACACTCAAAAGGTTGGCTTTCTTTTTTTTTTTTGTTACTATGATGCCATAACTTCTGGACATTTTGAAAATACATATAGCTTTTACAGGCTGCCTATGAAAGCTGAGAGCTGACATGCCATTCCAATGGCTGGTGGTGTTTAGAAGAATGGGAGGTGAAAACTTCACTTTTCCACATCCCTTCCATAATCCACAATGGAGGGGCAGAGATGTACTGGTATACTGGTGAAGGACATAGCAACATATTACAGATAGCAGGAGTAAAATTGGAAAATGCACCATTAGGAAAAGCCAACAGCCCTATATGGGTAGCTAAGAGAAGGATTTATTGGCTTTGGCTTAGCGAAGCCATGATGCTTAAGCATAAACTTACTAGAAGTGGGTCAGAGCTAAGAGCTTTGTGTGATGTTGCCTCCCAGACAAGAAGTGATTTAAAAACCTGGATATTGAGCAACATATTTCTGAGACCCACCTGAATCTCCCTCTGGCAGCTGGTTCAAGTTAAGCAGTAACAGTATGAAGGTGAAGTTAATAAAACCAGGCAGACTTATGTTTCCTCTGTATAATTGGGTACCTTTGCACATATTTCTAGGGTGTTGTGCAGAACCCTGTGAGCTAGCTCTTTTCAGAGCTGGTATGAATCCTCAGGGCTTATTAGCTGAGGCTCTATGCAGTGAGAAAGCAGCTAAATTGCTTCTGAATCTCAGCTAGCTGGGGAAGCAACCTTCTGCATTTACATAGTGCTGCCCTTAAGCAAAAGCAAGTGTGGAATGACCTTAGTTTCTCTACTTTTATAACCTGATAAACTGCCCATCAAAAAAAATAGTTTCTATATAAAGATCTCCATATCCAAGTTAATACTGAACCAATGTTCCTTTAAATTGCCTCTCATGAAAAGGACTTCCTGTGCTACATGTGTAATTACTTGGTAAACTTTCCCACACTTGGAGGTCTGAAACTATGTCTCTGTTGGAAACAAATGGTAGGTTCTTCTGTCTCAGATAATGGTGATGGATTGGTTCCTGTCCCATATAAAGAGACAAGACTTTGAAATGTAGCATTTTTCTCTCTGGAACAAAATTGGCAAGTTAATAAAGAACCTTCACAATCTCTCATATTGGTTATTGTCTATGGAGGGCTGATACTTCTTCAAAGCTTTAATTTACTTTTTGTTACGAATCTGCACTTCAACTGTGGGCCAGTGTAGACATGATCCAAACCTTAAAGATACTAGAATAGCAGATGGTGTCAAACGACAGAGTCATTAGCTGGTGTCACCTGAACTGCCATTTAACACTGCTTAGTTGACTTGAGCCTGGGACGTAATAAAGCTTTGTTTTTTGAGACCCTCCAGAACAACTTCACGTTGAACCAACACCTCAAACTCAGTCTCATGTCCAATGTGAAGGACAAGAGAAGAATCTTCCAGCAGATACTACTGTGCCCTCTGAGTGCTGTTTGTGTGCATGTCGCTAAGACAAATTTTTCATGATCTACTCTAAGACATCAGAGAGATGTCACATTTACCAGGAAAAATCTTTTTCTGAATGTACTTGCTAGCTTGATGCTTTTATTTTCACATAGTGAAAGAAAGGAGGAAACAATGAAAACTCTTCAAAAAAGAAGTACCATTATGATACTTAAATGGTGTATTATGGCTTTCTGAATCATTGAGCCTTGAGGAATTTATGTGCACTGACAGTAGAGTATCTCCCAGAAAGAAAAATGCTAAAGAACATTACCATATTTCTGAAATCACCAGTGACAATATTATTTCCTGAAAAAGGCCAGTGTTTGTGAGAAAGTAACATCAAGAAAATGTATCTGTGATGATGCTGGAGCAGTGATAGCTATGGCCACTATACTTTTTCACTATTAGCTGAGTAATATTCTGCATTTATTTTGTGAACAAAGCCACATGACAGGTTTACAAGTTTGGATGTATCTTCATTGCAATAATGGAAAAATTGAACACAGGATTTCTTTTTTTTTTTGAAAGCTTGTGAAAACAGCTGGGATCAGCAGTAAAATCTGCTTCCCTGTATTGCCATTTTACCTACCTAAATTTCAACATTTGTCCTTGGAGGCGTTAAAAGGAATTTCCCCTTAGCAGTACTCCAGTGGTTAAGGGAGAGAGGGAAGAAAAGTTAAGCCCTTTCTAATACACAGCCCTAAGACAGAGACAAAGATCACAAACGACTTTCTTCCATTTTAATAATGAAACTCCTATTTCTAATTTCTACCCATAGTACTAAGTAGCAATATTTCAGAATCATCATTCATTCCCATGGTAACATGCCCTGATATTACAAGCAGTTAATTATGTCGTTGCCATGTTGTAGACTGTGGGGTTTATTTACAGAAGGAGATAAACATTTAATGAAAGCATCTTTGAATACATGAACAAAATAAAAACTGCCATTCTATCCCTCATATTCAGAACAGGATAGATAATGTCATGGTTATTTTGATAATTTCTCAGCTACAACACATCATCTCTGTCATGAAGTAACTGCACCTGACTATCATCCAGATCCTCTTTGCAAGGGAAAGAACCTTGAGAAAAGACAGCCAAAAAATCCTCTACTCTCACTATAAACCACAAGCAGAATATTCTGTAATTGTTTGACATTGTGATAATTTTGTGACAAATGATCACTGGATATGCATTTTTATAAGCCTGAATTGATACTGTTTTGTTATAAAGTGACCTGCAAATGCAATGCATCATACAGGAAAAAGAATATTGGTTGAGTAATAATGTCTTAAAAGAAAGTTTTACAACGTCAATTTATAAAAAAGGGAGGTTTTCAAGAATAAGCAGCTTAAATTTTATCAAATTTAAAAGGCAGGTCTGACTGCTTGACTGACATATTCACAATTCATAAAAATGTTGACTGTTTGCTGAAAGAATTAGTTATGTAAGTAAGGCTCCTCAACTTTTATATTCCTGCATGTTTTTATCAACAATTTAGACAACTATTAAATATATGATGGTTATGTCTGCAGCTAGAAGGGGAGAAGAAAACAGAGTACATTGCAGAGTTACCTGAATTATTCATCTAAAAAGCCAAACAGCAAGAAGTGAATTTTAATATCGTCAAATACAAGGAACACATGCGGAAATAAACATTTCCTGATTTTACCCACAGGATAAATGCCTCTGTTTAGAAAGCTGTGATTCACCAAATTTTAAAGGTCATAACATATTATCACCTCAAACTATCACTGTATCAAAAGAGCACTAATGTGATGCTGCATTAAAAATGTTTAAAAAGAGCAATGCCACATCAGAGTAGAGAGATGACCTTCCCTATGCTAAGTAACCACTTTGCTGGGCCCAGTGCTGGAACAGCATATCCTGATATGATTAACCCACTGGAGAAGACATATGAAAATCCTAAAGAATTCAAAGGAGGACCACAGAAGTGATCAGGTCTAAAAAGAAAGCCACATAAAATGAAACATAGTGTTCTATTTAGCAAAGAGTGCTGAGAGATTACTTTATCACTGCGTGTAGGTAAGTTAAATGAGGATTTTCAACTTTGCTATTAAAAATGCTACATGAGCCAAAAGCTGGGTGATGAAGTCAGAAAAATTCAGCCCCAGAGGAAGAAGTAATATCCTTGAAGTTAAGCGTTCTGACAGTTTACAAGAGGAGTGCTATAACTCATCTGCTCTGCAGTTTCTGAAACAAAGCAATTTTAATGGGTAAACGGATACCTGGGGGAGAATCAGATCAGGTGCTGTAGTGGCCCCTGCTAACTTTTCCCTTGAGAAATGACCAGATATGCTCTTGAGTTTTATTTTGCTGCCCTTTCTCTTGAAGCCCTAAGCAGTGTATGGACACTGGAGATAATCCTCAGGGGGTGTTCCGTGATGCTACAGAGAATCCATTTTCTTGCACAGCCTGCTGGCATGTGCTGCATGGACAGACAGATTTCAGGTCAGATGGGATTTTTTCATCAGCAAGAATCCTGGTGGGTTTTTTTCCTGCCTTCACGTGGATCATCTGCTGGCTGATTTGGGAATACCTAAACTTATCAGTTTGCTACAAGTGCAAAAGGCTGTGAAGGTTGGTGGTGTCTCTGTCTCTCTTGTGCTCTGTTTATCACTCATAACTGTTAATCTCTATAGGATATAAGCACATTAGTGTAAGATGAATTTACAAAGTTAATAGTCCATGATGTTGACAAGACATGCAGGAATATTGTGAAGAAGTACAGGGAGTAGACATGGAAGAGACTAGGCTGGCAGGCTCTGAGAGCTTTGCAGTGGTGCCACAATGCACCCAGCACACCCCGCAGCCAAAGCTGTCTAATGGATGGCTTTCCCTGTCCTGTGAGGGTAACAAACCACTCCACAATGCTCCTGGGAGACTACTGGCCCTACATGTTTTTCTTTCCAATATATATTTGAAAAAAAGAATTTAACACCTGGGTATGATCACAGATCTTATGCTTTCAGTTCATGAATCCAGTGCTGAAAGGCAGACTACTTCACGGAGCTTTATCTGGATTTATTCTGATCTCTGGTGCAGCTATAGTTGGTGAAATGTTTATGCTTGGAACTGATACCCTTACTAAACACTCTGCATCTTCTTTCCCAGAGGAAAGAAACTTCATCTTTTCATCTTGACACAGCAATCTTTCTCCCACCATTTCAGTAGCTAATAATTTATCCCTTTGCTTGCTTCTAATCTCATCATTAGTCATGTGCCTTCACATAAGCAACACAATACATCAGACTAAAGCTTTTGGGGTTAGAGGTTTAGACTTGGCTTTTCTAGGCTGTGATTCCCAACTTTCAAGCAATACAACATTTATAGCTTTTCCTAGGCTTGTAACAGTGGCTAGTAAAACACCCACATAAAAGAAAATTCAAATACAATATGGCTGTCACATCTGAACCTTCTGACCTGGCAAACTTAGATATCACATGCTTAGTTCTACTCATTGAAATATTCAACTTTAATTTATTTTGCTCAGATATTGCAGGCTATAAATAAATCCTAAAATTATTGCAGTTTTGCCCTGATTTCTCATCAATGGGGCTTTTTCACATAACTAAACATACTAATGTTTAGAGTTCAGTTCAACACAGTTTAAAAATATCACTTTTATCAAAACCTGGTTAAACATATTTACACTTGATCTGAGTGAAGCTTTTTGTTTACTTTCTCTGATTTGTCTTGGCAATATGTAAGCAGAATTTTAGACTGGCGTTATTTGCTGATTCTGTTCCCAATGTATTGACTTTTATCTTACTATATTTATTCTGGTCTGAGACAAATACTACAAACTAGCCAGCCTATAGTAACACATTTTACCATATCAAAGGTAATGGTAAATTATGAAGATGTTACATTTAGTGAAAGTATATGAATCTTATACAACTATCGCTGCACACATCAAGTATCACTGTGGGACTGTTGAACTGCAAATGGACTTCAAATCTGTAAGTTCACATGGTTTGACCTCCAGCAAGTCTCTTTCAAGAGAAATACAAGATATTAAAGGCATCTGTGCTAAAATGCCTCTACTTCTTTTTAGTATCATCAGTGGCTATCCTACTCCCAAGTTTAAAAGTATGACAGAATAAAGATACAGTGGCTGGCAGCATCTGATAGAACAACTGAATACATCAATTCAGTCTTCATCATGGCTTATAAAATAATATGCACTGTACTACATAAATATTGTTTTAGTTCTAATACAAACATTGAAAGAGCCTTTGCAAAGATTTACAGGTTAATACAAGGTACTGCACTTACCAAGATGCGTGTTCATCATCTTTGCACAATATTTGCACATGGCTTCCAAATCGTTTAGCTGTCCTTGTAGGAATGAAATCTGGGCCTCTAATTCCTCCTCCTACAATTAAGAGATTATTAGCATTAACACCCCCAAAATTTCTATCACGCAGAGTAAAAGTAGTAAATTAATCCTTGACATGCTTAGACCTCTTTTAACTTTTTCTATTCCTTTGTTCTTGGAAAATTTTGTAATTTCATGGAAATAGGGTTTGTTTTTAATATTTCAGTGTTTATTAGTACTATTCTTCTTCCTTTTAAAGAGTTAAATAAAAATCTGTCTACATTGACCTCAGAAAGGTTAATGATTCAGAATTCTTTTAGAGACCAGCTACCTGGTTTTGCTTGTGGAAATACAGTACCACAGCAATGGCTGAAAAACTCATCAAATGAGAAAAATTCTAATTTCTGCCAGAGTAATTTCCTCAGGTATTCCTATGAAACCTTTTTTTTTGAATTTCAATACATATATTTCATGAGACCTAGTATTGCATCTCAAGATGCATTACTGCCACATATTTTGGCATACTCATTTTTGTAACACATCATGCTCTATCTGTATTTAATCTCTACACTTCTATGCACAGCCAACTTCACTTTCAGACACCATATTACATAATACTTAGGTGAAAACTGTTTTTAACACACATACTATAAAGCAGTTACTCTAAATAATCAAGTTATGTTTAAAAAATATGCATCAACTGTAATTTAAAATAGGAATTTAAAAAAAAATTGATTTTAAGGCCCAGAAGAAGCATTAGTATCCAGCCACATGCCCTGTCTAAGCAATGGGAACTATCTCAGCTAAGAATTCCTCTTTGAATGCCTTTGTTTGCTGGTTTACAAATCCATCCAGTATTGACTTTGAAGACCATACTGCAGAGGAAGCTTTTTTTTTCCTTTGGAAAACTTCCTTCAAAGCTAAGTCACAAACAGTATTAAGCAGGTTTTTGTTTAAGTATGCAATTGAATTGAAGATACTCAGAGAAAGCCAAAGTAACTTTTTAGCCTCTTGTTTTTCTTAGGAGCTTTGCAGTTCTATCACAGTCTTGTTTGATGGAAATCACTGAGCATTAGAGCGTGAATTACTTTTCAAATGAAAAAAACCCAAAACTGATCAGCAAGAATAAATAGAATGAGTCAGTCGTGATTTAAAGGTACATGTGATCTTGATCTCCATCAAAAACCAAGTCAGAGCCAAGTAAAGGAAACTTCACACTAATATATCCAAAAGCGATTGATGAATAAAAAGCAATGTAACTGTAGTATTTGCAAAATATAGCAGTATCACTATTTGCCTACATGCTTTTTTCTTACACCTCATTTTTTCCTTGCTATTTCTTTATCTTATATACTCTCACCTTTTTCTTCTTATTCCCATACTTTGACCACTTAGAGCTCAAAGGGATTGATTTTATTTGCCAATTTAGAGTTGCTGAGTGACCTCATTCAAAGTCTGCAGTTCTGTCACAGCCTATACAAGCATATCTGCATTGACATTTCTATTCAAGTGATGTTCCTGCAGAAGACCTTTTTCTAGTACAAACAGCTATTGACTGCAAGAAGTAATCTACCATAAATTTTAAACTGCCATTGGCAGTGCAAGTGCAGCTGTAAGATAGGGAAAGGTGACAATATTTGAGTATTCTACTATAAAATAACACAGTCAAATTCTAAAATCATTAGTCAGTAATTGAACACCAGTTTATCTCCTAAAGGTGAACAAAAAAATTTCACTTCTTGTAATAAGTATTTCCAGGTCCCCCGGACTACTTTTTTTCTTATTCATAGGTGAGAACTGCAGTAAATTGATCTTAAAATGCTTTTGGACAGCTGAGTCCACCCAAACAGAGTCTGAAACTGATCTTTTCAATTATACAACAGTACCTCTTCTTTTGGCAAGTGAGAGCAGTGCTGATTAAACTACATCCCCCATTCTTTCCGCTGGGATCCAGCGTGGGGAGCAGCTGTGTTCAGCAGACCCGGCAGGCACAAAGGAGGGAGCTGTGGTCAGGGAGTCACAGACAGTGCAAGAGGTCTCCTTTCCAAGTGGGAAATCTTGCACAAGGCTGAATGAACTTACTGTGAGTTCCTGACCTATCTGGCACCCGTGGGAAGGGCACCAAGGAGTGCTGGCAGTGGGATGTGCAAATAGGCAAGACAGTTAACTTGGCACTTGACACACAAGAGACCCAGGGCTTTTTGCACAATTAGACAACACCCAAATGGTGATGACTTGATACAAGGCATAACACCTTGCTTTGCTTTGTTGTAGTTCCCCAGCAGCAGGTGAGGAGATGTAAGAAGAGGCAGTTGTGTTTTATTGCATTGGGGTGACTGACAGGTGATTGACAACATCTTTCCAGGTGTAAAACTTCATGTGACAGACAGGAAAGGTACAACGGAGGCAAGATACAGTGGGAAGAAGACATGCACTTCAGAGAGGGAGGGAACTGCAAACTTGTGACTTCTGGCAGCAGAAGGGTTGCCCAGTGGTGCAAGGCCCAGGCAGCAGAGGGGAAGAACAAGCTCCCTAAGAGGAAGAATTCAGGTTGGACACTGTATCAGAGCACCACTAAGGGAAAGTGGTAAGTGACAGTGCGTGGCTAGTCCTCTTCCAGCTTGACTTGTCAGCTAGGGAAGTTTCTTGCTTGTATGGAGCCTTAGTTTGTGGTGTTGCGAAAGACTGGGGTCACCTGATGTTCTGACTTTTTTCCTGCTTATTCATGTGTACACCAGAGACAGGATGATGTGAAACCATTTTAATTCAAAAGCGATTGTAGGGCTCCTGAGCAAGGGTGAAGGGGACAGGAACCCTGGTGGTGTTTCTCTTCAAACCTATGGCAAAAGGGAAAAGCCTGGAGAGCAGCAGGTGCACCAGGGAGACCACATATGGTTTGATACTTAGTGGTATTAGCTGGGCTTCAACTATTTTACTTGTGGCACCCAGTTTGATGAGAAGAGACAACTTAGAGAACACGTCTGCTTGGCAAAGATGGGGAAGAAATCTTTGTGAACAGACTTGCTAACCTAAGGGGGGAGGACTTTGCCACAGAACAGGCACCTAACCCAGAAATACATGAGGAATCAGCACATACAGACAAGGTAGGCAGAAGGTCCACTTGGCTGAGTAAGGAGCTTCTTAATGAACTAAAATGGGAAAAGCACATATGGAGGTGGAAATGGTGGAAATGGAGAGCACATGTGTGGAAACAATGACAGGAAACAAAGGACAGGCACACAATCATTGTTTGGGCACATGAACAAGACTAGGAAGGACAAAAACCATCTGGAGCAAAAATTAATGGGGGACATTAAGGGGTAACAAGAAGGAATTTTACAAGTACGCAGAGCAGCAAAAGGAGATTCAAGGAAAATGCAGGTCTGTGGCTTACTAAGGGAGATAAGACAATGACAGATGATACAGAAAAGGCTGCAGCACTTGAAGCCGTACTTGCATCTCACTTTTTAGGCCAACTCTTTTCCTAGACCCCTGCATGTACTGTTTGGAAAGGAGAAGAGTGGCTATGGAAGGGGGAGGGGCATAAGTTAGTGAATACCTGAAGAAGCAGTGTGTGTTCATATGCATGGACCACATGGGATATACTTATGGCTGCTGAAAAAACTGACAGGGTGATTGCAACACCACTGGCTACCACCTGTGAAAAATCACTGCTATTAGAGAACATCCTTCACTGCAGAAAGGTTAATTTTACATACGTACTAAAGAAGAGCGAGGACGAGTATCTCAGGAACTATACAATGGTTGGCCTCACCTTAGTCCTTGGAAAAATCGTGGAACATGTCCTCTTGGAATCAATTTCCAACATGTAAAGGACAAGACAACAATCAAGAAAAGTCAACAAGGATTTACCAAGAGCAAATTATGCTTGACCAACCTGGTTGCCCACTATGATGAAATGACTGGGCATGCAGATGAAGGGAGGGAAGTGAATGCAATGGATTTTTACTTTAGTTAGGCTTTTGACACTGATTTCCAAAAGCACCTTCACTTATAATATGATGAAGTATGGGCTGAATGAAAGGACTGTAGGTGGGCTGGATTGTTCAGAATTCCAAGTTTAAAGAACTGAGTCAATATCTTGATGTCCAGTTCATGTTTGGAAATAAGCACAGTAACAAATGGACTGCTATGAAGACACTGTTCAGTATCTTCATCAACAGGCCAGATAAGGAGACAGAATGTACACTCAGTAGATTTTCAGATGATACAAATTGGGAGGTGTGTCTGCTGTGCTGACTGGTGGAACTTCAACTCACAAACACCATGAGACATGAGAAGCCTAGGCAAGAGAAGCCTTTTTGAGGTTTCTGTTTTAGAAATTTCCCTAAGTGCAAAATTCTGCACCTGAGAAGAAGAATCCCAATGCACCAGTGCAGACAGGGAAGGAGCCTTTTGTTTCAGGTCTGCTGAAAAGGATATGGAGGCTACAGTGGCTGTTGAGCTGTTTATAATAAAGTTCTCTTATCATGAATAATGTAAGCAGTTGCACTGGGCTACATTATGAGCAATGTGGTCAGCAGATCCAGGAAAGTCATTACACCCCTCTCTACTTAGTGCTTGTGAGCCCTCACGTTTTATAATGGTTTGGGCCTGCAGTTCAAGGACATTGAGAAACTGGAGAGGGCCCAATGCAGGGTTGCTATGAAGGCTACAGGTCTGGATGAGAGGCTGAAGGAGCAGCACTTGTTTATTTTGGTGAGAGGAGCTCAAGGGGGATCTACTGGGAGCCTGCAACTACATGAAGTTACAAAAATGATGTAATTAAACTCTTCACAGATGATATAAAAGGCACTATGGCCCAAAACTGCCCCTTGGAAGGTTCAAATTGGTCATTGGGAAAATATTCTTCATTAGAAGAGCAGCGCAGGACTGGAAGAGGTTACTTACAGAAGAGGTAGTTTCTGCTCAAAGTCACTGACCTGACCCAATGTTAGTGATTGTCTTACTCCAAGGAGCAGTTTAAGCAGAAGTCTCTTCTTTTCACAGTGGCTTTCTAAGATTGCTCTGTACATGTATGCAGCAAAATCACAAAGGCCCTCAGGAAAAAGGATCTTTTTTCAGTATTGTAATGTCAAATTCTTTAGCATTATTGGATGAAACAACTGATTTATAGCCAGCATAGTGCAGATGCTCTCAGTGCAGTATACACTGCACTTTTCTCTAAGTGCAAACTTTTCATTGTGCTAACGAAATGAGTAGCCTGGATACCATTTTTATTTTGTGTATCCATAGCAGTGCTAATTTTGTCTCTCTCATGCATGAACAGAGATTTATAAATTCTTTGAACACACCACATGTAAGTCAGAAGAAATCCAATATGGCCTGGACCAACCTTTCAGCTGAAACTGCCCTTTCAGCTGATCTGACACACACAGCACCAGAAACACGTGAACAACAATTCCAACTCATTCAACCAAAACACAAAATCAGTGTCAATCTACCAAACAACATCTTCTATAAAGCTCAATATGTTCTAATATTGGGAGCTGCATTATGAGGAAGAGAAGCAAATCAAGCAGCAAATCAAACTAAGGAATCACTGCAACAGACATGGGAGACGAAGATCTGCAAATTTACATATGCAATCTTGCAGAAAAATAACTTAATACTTTCTGAAAATTCAGTCCCAGGGTTCTCAAAAAACTATTACACACCTTCAACCTTGTGGATGATGTAGAGCCTTACAGATAACCATTAACATCTGGAACTGAACAGTAGAATGAAAAGGAAGTAGTTTATTTGTGATGCTACATGGATTTACATTTCACTAACAATATAAAGCAGGCTAGAATTTATGTATCCAGTCAAAGCAAGATTGTATTTGAGTGCCTTCATATACACATCTCTAACTATCTTCCTGGTTTGAGCAAGACTGAATCTGCAAAAAACTTGACTTACATTTTTGTTTCTCATATTTGTCTTTCTTCTTATCCACACAGAGAACTTCGCTTACCTTGTTACATTTCCTTTTTTTCTTTTGTCATGAGAACTAATTATTTTATGATTAATTTTTTTGGTATTTCTTTGCTATTCCCCGCCCCCTCCCCCCCGTCCCTCCAAGACTATAAAGTTCTGGTGCTCTCCATTTGTCCAAAACTTGTTCTTCTGTTTTATTACCCTTCCTTTCATCTATCTTCTCACCTTTACAAAGACAGCTATGGAAATAAATTTTTTATATCCTTCCTTCTCTCCTGAGCTCATAATGAGATCAGCAATGCCTCTTCCATACCCCGTTTTTCACCAAATTTTACTGCATCAGAAAAATAGCTGTGAATAACTCAAAGTGGTCAGTATAGTCAAGAACAGAAAGTTTTACAATTTTGACATTGTAATCCTATACTTTTACAGCTCATGGCTTTACAAGCTGCAATATGGTTTGCAGACCTGGGTAAGGGCACTGGAATGTGGCATCCTTTACAAGGTCTGATGACATATAGGTTTGGAAGAAGCCACTCTTTCTCAAAACTGTTTTTATCAGTTTAAGCAAAATTTTTCCCAAATACAAGACATGTAGCTTAACACAGAAGTATGGAAAACTGGGAATACAAACCTGGAAAATCAGGACTGTAATGCCTTTCTTTCACAATACCATTTAGTTTTCAGTCTCACTATTCAGGAAATGGAAGAAAAATTATACTTTTGTCTGCTTTATCCATGTAAGAAAGTCAAGGAAAAGCAAACTGTTGTCAAAGCTTACAACGATGTATGTCCAAGCATTTCATTCATGAATGCTCAGAATGGCAAAATTCCATTCATCTTATATCTGAATCTGGAATAAGAATTAACTTGGCAGCACTACCAAGTGCTAAGTGCTGTGGAAAAGAAACTATCTTCAAAGAGAAGAGTATTTAAAGGTATTTAAGGTATTTAACCACTAATGCTGAAATTTAAAACATAAAAAAACACCCAACCAGTGACAGAACTAAGTTGGTAGAAGAACCCAGACTTCCTGGGGTCTGTTCTGATGGTGGTCAATGATTGGTTTGGTGAAGTGTGGAGAAAAAAGAAAGTCATGATATAGACATGTAATGGTACTGCCCAGAATACTCTTCCAGACTACACAGATTTGCACATCTTGAGCTAGCAATGTCTTGAGCTAGAGATGGTGTGGGGTTTTTTTGCTTGCTTGTTTGTTTTTTCCTGTGGTTAATAGCTACTTTTCTTATATTGATTTGCCCAGTCACATTTTCAGTTTTTTCAGTATTCATAGTAAGAGCACTCAGGAAACATCCCATAGCTCTTGGCAAATTGGCACAGCAAATTAGAAAATAATTTTGATGAGGTATCAAAATATTTAGAGGAAAATAATGGGAAAAACGAGATTGATACATGGAGATCCTGAAGTCAGGGACTTACTAGGAGTCTTACCAGTATTTAAGTTCTTATTCATTAATTATACAGAGAGTATACTCTTTGCATGTCAGTAGCAGTTTACAAGTCAAACAAGACTCAGATGCAAGGCATAAATTGCTTTCTCATTTAATTTTAAGCATTTTCCCCCAGAGAAAAAAGCAGTGGTTACTCTTTCCATTTTGTGAGAATTTATTTAATTTTCTAATCTAAGAATTAAATACAAGATTTAACCTTATAATCTTGAATCTCTGGCAGCTGAATGTTGGTTGACACCCCCATAATTTTTTTATATTCTATGCCAGCCACAGAATAGTCTACAGCATATGCTGACATTTAAACCAGAAACCCCTGATTCTGAGCACTGAATTACATACAGTGGAACTTAACCCAAACTTTTAATTTATTTTATTTATGTATTTAATTTATCTGTTATTTAACTGTATCACTCATGGTCCCTCATCAGGACCAAGGCCTTGCTCTGCTGGGTGCTGTACAAACACAAAGAAAAATCCCACTTCTCTGAAGGACTTCACAGTGCAAGCCAAGAGACAACAGATGGCTGGAGACACACATATGGGGAGGACATGGAAACAATATGGCTATATTAGTCAGTCTTCTAGACATGGCTTCAGCATGGAGCCAAACTGTTGTTGATGAAAAGGTGGAATTTTTGAGAGAGTTTGCATAAAGCATTTATTTTGCAGATGTTTATAGAAGGCTTCTTCTATGTGGAAGGGCCTATGAAATGACTAGATGAAAGTGCACCAAGCACATCAGAGTCAGGGGTGAAATGTATATTGTCACTTTTACACTGAAAATTTTGGTACTTGTGAAATTTTTGCACAAAAAGAAATTTTGTGGATATTAATATATTACCCAGAGAGGACATAAAGAAATTCAGACACTGCCTTCATATACTAATTCCTGTAGAAGCAGAGGTTATGCATTGATTTCCTGTGCTGAACCATTATCTGACAGTATTTTTATGTCTATGTGCTAACTGAAATATCCCCATGCTTAATACATTTCCAAATAACTCATGTTTTGTGTTCTTGACATCTCCACAACTGCCTAGTTTGTATTATTTTGAATATACTTTCATAAATGTTAAACATTTTAAGCACAGTACTTTCAGCTAAGTCCTACAAACTTGTATTTTGTTCCTTTAGACTGTATGCACAGCAAACATGAACCATGCTTTTATTTTATACCACTTTGACTCCTGCTCATGCTTTTTTTGTTTTACACCATTTTAACTCAGACAGCTATTCCAGTGTGGTATGAGATGGCTTTAGTAGGAACGTCTTTCTTCCCATTTTTCTTTTCTATTCTTTAAAATTTCTTTTAAATTCACTAGTGTAGTGTAGTGCTAGTAGGCATAATTGCTCAGACTTCATACTTACTGATAGTTACACACCTATTTCAGTGCTTTTCTAGATCAGAACCCTTAAAGCACAAACAGATTCTGTTGGATTAGAGAAACCTTTTTTTTTAAA
The DNA here is from genome assembly GCA_013397915.1 of Daphoenositta chrysoptera. Lineage (NCBI taxonomy): Eukaryota > Metazoa > Chordata > Aves > Passeriformes > Daphoenositta > Daphoenositta chrysoptera. Next base: position 396,922 of record VZRO01001248.1, read on the forward strand.
ATCTCTTTTCTCCCCTGTCTTATCATCACTTTGACCTGTTGCTTTCCAATTTTGCTTTCTGGTAGTACTGTATATCTCAAAATACATCAGAGGACATCAGAGTAAGCACAAATGAATTAGGCAAACAGTAATCATAGAAGTCTAGGTTGCAAACGTAGTGCTGTCACAGTTAAAACATTTCAGGGTACAATGCATCCTCTTCTGCTCAAAGAAGTAAATTCAGAAGAGTAATTACCTGTTTCAAAACCTGAAACAGAACCACCACTGCCAAATCTTTTGTGAACATATATCTGTGATAACCCTCTGAAAGGGGTGGGGGGAATGGGACTAGGAAAAAATAAGAAAATAAAATGAAAAATGAAGGAAAGGTCAACAAAATATCCACTGTGCCTCCTAAGAGCCAAGCTAAATCAGGTTATGTACCAACACAACAACAACCACAAATTATTTGGTTCAAAGGGCTCTGATTGAAAATTATCAGACAAGAAAGGAATTTTATAATACCGATAAAAATGTTCAAGTAGAATGAGACCAAGACAAGTTTGGCAATAAATTAAAATGCTAGAAGGCATTCACCTGCAAAGGCACATATTTTTGGGTATTAGTACAATCCTTACTTCCTCTGTGTGCTCTCTGTAACAACACAGTAAGGGATGGCATCTCATGATGCTTCTCCAAGCTATGCACACATAAACAGAACAAAGAGATTATTAATAAAGGATTAAAGGAATAAGAATTTCAGCTTTTCTGTACTTAACATCCCCCCTCAAAATAGAGAACAAGCCCCAACAAAACTGAAAGGGGCATCAACGCAGATTCTGAATAACCAACGATCCAGGAACTCTTTTCCGACATCCAAATTTCTAGCATTCTAGAGTTAGCATTTGTTGAGGAGACCCACACTTTCTAAATGCAAGAAGAAGTATGGTTTTCATACTGTTTTTAAATTTGAATATGGATGACATACATGCACATGTGTATTTTAGCACATTATGTATCTGTAGCTTTCCTGAAACTTAAGAAAGAAGAATTTGTAGTCAATTATTTCTCCTCTTCTTCCAAACTAGAACAACTCTCCTCTTCCTTGCCCCCTAGTTTTAGGAGTTTACATGTTTGTTTATTATTCTTTACAAATAAACAATATTTATTCACAATCCATATTTATTTATAAACTCTACTAAGATTGGTGACTTTGAGGCAAAATAGCTGTTTTATTGTCTTGATGTATGAATATCAATTTATTTGATTTATTGTCTCTTAAACCAAAGCTAAAAATATTTAGAAATTTAGAAGAAAATGAAAGACGGTGCCTCAGAGGATCTCCCTACACCCTGGCAGATATATTTAATTTCAATTAAAGTCCTGAAAATAGCTGAAACTCTGGCTAACAGCTTCTAATCACCAGGTCCTGCTGTTGAAATTCTGTCTTAAACAGTTCAAAGTCAATTTGCCAGTGTTGCGCTGTTGGAATCAGCTTGGTTTGCCACATCCCACCTTGCCTGGAGATTTTTAGTGGCAAAGGACCATGGGCTTGGAAATTCTCCAAAGCAGCTCCCACTGTCAAACCTATTATTGGAACAGCTTCCAGGTGCACCAGCCTCACTATTCAGAGCCAGAAACCAGCAACTGTACTACTGGAGCACGAGAAGGACTTGTTTTCATCTAACCTGGGTACATTGTCCTCTTAAAAATATTCCACTTCTATGGTCAGACAATTTTTCCTTAGCAGGAAATGGAGAAGGATAAATACGACTAATGGAGAAAGCTCCTGCCTGGAGACAAAGAAAGCAGGGACGGAAAGAAACCCCTTCTGCAAGCAGACACAAGACATGGGAGACTTACCTACCTGCTGCCTGCTCAAGTCCACCTGCTAGCACTGTGCTCTGGGACTGCCAAGAGACAGTTTAAAATGAAACCCATCAAAATCTGCAAGACCCATGGAATGCAAAAAGCTGTGCATAACTCTTTGTGGATGGGTGGGCACTGAACAGCTGAGAAAATAGGTAGTATTCCACTTGGTAGGTGAACAGATAAGAAGAGAAAGAGCTGCAGGGTACTAGAAATTATCTTTTTGAACAGAAATGCTGATAAAAGGCTTCTCTCAGTGCTGCTGTTGAGATTGTTGACTTAAGAATATTGGAAAATGTCTTCATAAATAATAAAACTGATACATTAATTTAGATGGTATGGCTGTAAGCATTTTGGAAATAGTTATAAATAAACACATAGGCAAATGAGAATCCCATTTCCTCCATTAAGTTTCAGTATCACATCTGAGGGACTTTCTGCCCATCTGTTACACACATTGCTGGCCTTTAAGACTGTATAAGCCCACTGTGGCAAATGTAAGAGAAATGTGAACAGGGAAATAACCTCACCATTTTATGATTTTCAAGCACTCTGAAACAATGTGGTAAGTATTGCTGAATGCATATGGGGATTGTTAGGGATGGAATGATTAATATATAGATATTCTGCAATTAATTAAAGTTCATGCTCTACACTTCAACATTATAATGCTAACCTATTTGCTTGAACCTTACTGAAAGAGTTGATTAGGTGTGATGTACTTACATAATTATGCTTCTTGATTTTGCTGCCTGAATAAGCTTTTTAATACACACACAGTTCAACATACACAGTCCTTTATGAAGGACTCTCAAAGTACACCCTTTGTTAAACTCATACTCATTTAAATTCTTTTTAAGCATCAGTTGCAAAATAGTTTCACTAAATCTTCCTCTGGTCAGTCTGGATGTATTTGACCTTTGCTATGATTTCTAACATGATTGAGGATGTAGACCAGAGCAGGATTATTTATTTAAGGGTTTTAGAATCTTTAATTTTTCAGAGTTTAAGGAAGGTAAAACTTAAGTATAGTGATTATGTTGGGTCTCTAAATATACACCATTTATACCACATTGTTAAAATAACAGAAGTACAATTCTAGTTGTTTTTATGGGGAATTGTTTGATTTAACAAAACGCAGACAAAAATAAGAATCAAGCTATTAAATGCATAGCCACAACCTATTCCAGTGGGAAAAAAAATCTTCCAAACACAAAAACCCTTTCTGCACAAAAAACTCCCAAATGAAACAACAGCCTGGTTTAGAGGCATGTCTCTCATCCAAATCCATGTTTTTGTTGAGAGTTCAGTGCAGGTCTCTCAGCTCTGCACAGAAATGGACAGTAATTTCATGGTGTTATCTTAAAAGAGCAGGATGAATAGATGAAATTGCCACTGAAAAGGAAAATGGGGCAGCTCAAGCTACCAACACAGACCCTCTGGTATGTTTTTCTTTGCCACTGGGATGCCGAAACATTAACTTCATAATTAATGTATGGAAAGAGGATGGACAGAGCAAGTCCCGTACCTCTGCTGGTAGCATGACTGCTGTGAAATGAAGTGTCACACTCCTTGTATCCTAAGTCACTCTGATCCTTTTGTAAACATTACTAATGGTCTCATTCATTAATGATTTTGGTATTTTTTAAATTCTTTCTGACAGTTTCAAAGGGCTGCCCAACAATTTTTAAAGTCCTTACTGCCTTTTTCCAAGTGGTATCATTCTGCTTCTGTGCAGAAGTTACTTGAAAGTATTATTCAGCTACATGTATCTGAATCTTTGGTACTAGAGAAAGACAAGTTTACATTGACATTTTAAAAATATTCCGAATGGCCCCACAGGTCTGTTCTGTATACATGTTTATTGCTCGTAATATGACAGAAAAAGCACTGCACAGCCACTTGGGTTTTTATTCAGCTTTTTTTTTTCTAAGCAATTAACCTCCTGTTTTTATCACAGTACAGTTTCTTTTCCCTGAAATGAATCACTCCAAAAAAGATAAGGAGCTCTAGGACTCAAAGCTGCCACTCATGAATACAGCTGTTGCTTTACCAAATTATAAGAAACTTGCAAGTATTTCTAATAAAACTATAAAAGGCAATTTATTTTTTCTTCTACTGTTTTCAGCTCTTTCATTTGAGTTACAGGATGTTGTGTGAACCAGAGAAGCGCAACCAAGAAAAGCACCATGCTTCCAAAATATCTCAGAGGTTTTTCTATGAACTCTGTTCACATGACCCATCAACATCTGAAATTTAATATTCTTTTCATCTAACCCTAAAATTAGACGAGCACTGAAGTATTAAATAAATTGCATTTTTTAGGTCTCTGAATTGGCCTGTCGCATCAGAATAAGGAAGACATATGTCCTCCAGTATTAACAGCAGTTAAACATTCAGGCACTAAAGTATTTTAAACTTAATGGCATTGAGAATAATCACATTGGATGATCTACACAGGCAAACTAACTTATTCTGCGCACATTTTATGATGCTTAATGAAAAAAGCACATTTCATCATAGCAATTGTACTTCCAAATAAGTGCTTGGCATTGGTAAGTATGAACTGACAAGTATTTTGCTTAAAACATTGTAAAGAAATTTTAAAAGTAACAGTCAGGGAAAAGATATATGGTAATAAAAACCATCTCCAAGATGTGTACCATGCACAAAAGGCATGTTCTCCTTCAAAGGAATTTTTGCATACATGGTTTTCTTTGTGTGGTTGTCTAGAATTTCTTTTATTATCTCTTTGGTTTTCATATACCACTTCAACTTGAGCAGAACTGTCAACTTTGTAAGCTTAAACTCAGGCTCTTAAATCAGTAGAGCAGATGCCTATTTAATTGAAAATAATGGCATACATTAATTTTCTAACCTGTAGGGGTACTCATAACTAACTTCAAATCAGTCAGACTAGCTACGTAAATCACAGACAGTAACAGTTGTTTATACCATGCTTGTGGGGACAATAGCATATGTTGTCAAATTTGATTTAATTAAAAAAGTCTGTGCAATCAAAACCAGCATGATGTATGACACTTCTGTTCAGGATATTTTTGCTAAGAAATGAGGATTCTGACTGACCATGTTTGTAAATTATTTTAGTAAAGAAAACAAACTGCTCCAGATTTTCCTTAGAAATGTTTCCTTCTTGGGAATTTTTAAACTAATATATTTTCCAAATGGGTAATTCGATTTTTCTGAAGTTGAAACCTTTTATGTAGAAATTTACTTATTAAAATACACAGTTTCTCCAAATCAAAACTTTCTTTTCAGTCAAACCCATACTTTCCTATTTTTTTTTAATAAAAGTTTTAAAACTGTTTATATTGTTGACTCAGAAGTCTCCTCTCTGGCACATCTCTATGTCTGAATGTAATTTACAGAATATTCTGCCAGAAACTGGGAACAGCCATCCATATTTGCCAGAATCAACGTCTAAGCAGCATTGCTATTTGCTAAAAAGAGGGGTAGACTTCCTGTAATGGTTGCTGGACACATAAATGAAACATAATGAGAAATAAATAGACCACAAATGCACCCAATTTCAAAACTACCAAAAAGTAGAGGGCAGTAGGCAGGCTGGGAGAGGAAATTTTGTAGAACTTTATTCCAGCAAGACTGAACCATTCAGAAGATGGTGGGCACTAGAGTGCATTACAGATAAAAAATTCCCGTGTTTGTTTATGGGAAGACAGCTCCAGAAACTGCTGCTTAAGTTATTCCTGTCAGAAAGCCACAAAGGATACGAAGCAGCAGGGAACCATCTCAATGCTGGGCACAAAACAGGCTTCCAAACCCATTTGGTGGACTCACATTAAAATAAAGCTTTGTGCCACTCAACAGCAATGTGAAAAACATCAGCATGCCATGGGCTGCCAAAACATGATCTGATATTGTGCATTCAGCCTTGAGGCCGTAGATTAATTTCTTTAACTAAATAAAACAAGGGACATCTGTTTCTGGTAACAGAAATAAAAAACTCACTCCATTGATCTTTGCATCTGAGGGGAAAAAATACGTAGAAGAATAAATATAACCCAAATGTTACTATCTTAAGAAGTCCTTAGTATGAGGAATGGACACATTTTATTCCTGGAGGCAATGAAACAAGTTAAGTATCAATTTTGATCGTAACTCTCACAGATAAAGCCCAACTTGTTGGACTGGCTTTAGGAAAGAAAGAATTTAGACATGTCACATTCCTCGCTGGGAGTCAAACCTCTCACAGAATCCAAGAATGGCTGAGGTTGAAAGGGACCTCAGAAGCTCATCTTGCCCAAGCCCACACTCAAGAAGGGCCACCAAGCATGGCTGGCTGCCTAGGATTAGTGTCCAGATGGCTTCTGAATATCTCCAAGGATGGAGAATCCACAATCTGCCTGGGCAACCTACGCCAGGCTCAGCCGCTCTCAAGAGCAAAAGAAAATATTTCCTTGATGATCAGACAGAGCCTCCTGTGTTGCAGCTGGTGCCCACTGCCTCTGGTAAAGGAAAAGAGCCTGGCTGTGTTCTCTTTACACCTCCCTCCAGATATTGAAACACTTTGGAGAGATCCCCTCTGAGCCTTCTCTTTTCCAGGCTGAACAGTCCCAGCTCTCTCAGTCTCTCCTCACAGGAGAGATGCTCCAGTCCCTTCATCACCTTTGTGGCCCTTTGCTGAACTTTCTCCAGTATGCCCACGTCTCTCTTGTCCTGGGCAGCCCAGTGCTGGACACAGCACTCCAGTGCAATCTGTGACAATGGCATTCCTGTTCATCCCATGACACTATTACAGTAATGCCCTCTGCTCTGTGAAAATGACTTAACTGCATGTTAAAGGACGTATTTTTATGCACGCGTTCCATTTCCACTTTGCTTGGAAAGGGTTTGTATTAGAACTACAAGGATGAAGAGAAAATGGATTATCTTTCATCTGCCACACCAAGAATAACTGATTTTAAAGCCATCTTTTCATAGTGATATTGATGCATGCAGTGTTCCAACAAAGGTAATTTCCCTAACACTTAACAATGTAATCTGTATAATTATTAGATTAAAAATGTAAACCAGTTCAGTTTGATAAATAAAACAATGATGTGGATCCGTTATGTTTTCAAGCCTTCTGCTTCCGGAAAACATGGAAAAGAAGCAATTGTACCACTTGAGAATACTGATGCAACTATTTTGAGACCTCAGGAAGAACTCTTTGGGATCTTCTATGCTACATGGAAAATTAAGTACCATGAAATTTACAGGAAAACAAAATCCAAACATTCTCTTCTGCAACAGAAAACAGATTTAAACAAACTTTTTCCTCTTGGATCTGCTACAAATTCCCTTTTCCCATATTAAGCGTCAGTCAGAAACTGAACACAAGGAAATGGTAGCCTAAAACCTTTTCTAGCTGTTTAAGCATAAAATGCTAAAATATAAATTACATAGCACAGTTCAAAGAATTCTTTTGAAAATTTATGCCCTGCTTTGTTTATAATATCATGATTACTAATCCACTGAAAATTATCATGAAGACAACAATTCTGTTACAATGAATAATTCTTTATCCAAAATTCTTGATGAAAACATTAATATAATACCCCAAATTTGGGACATTGTTTACCTGAAAAACATGTTAATAATTAATGGATTTTAATTGAGTATGAATATATAGTGGTAAATTCTCCTGTTTCCTATTAGAGGACTAAGGAGGAATTATTCTGAAACTCTACTGGTGCAAAACCCCCAAGTTCTGGTCTGGATAAAAGTTGCAAATGAAAGCTGTATTTAGAACTTGTTACGCCACATAGAAAGAAAAGTTCAATATTGCTGTATTTATTTTTCTTCAACTCATGAGGACAAGCAGAAAGAAATTAAATTGTTGTTTTAGCTTTAAATTAAATTCAACATGTTTTAAATGGTCACAAACCAAAATTATAGCTTCTTGTTGACTAACCACAAAACACAGCTTTTCTTTAGACAACAGTAAAGGATTTGGAACAAGAATTAAACACTCTCATTCAGTGAACAAAAACAGAACAAAGTTGCACAAAGTTGTGCATTTCATTAGAATGTTTTGAATATCAAATTGAAAACATGATGTGACTATTAATAAAGAGTCTGCTGTTGAAAGTAAGAAGTGCTGAGAAGTTCAGATGAAATTTCTGTGCAATATTAGCTCTGAACACCTGAAGAATGCTGTAACAGAAATTTGGCTATTACAATTCCTACTTACTGAAATCGATAGGGAGTTATTTGAGCCTACATTTATGAAAAAAGAATGGAGAAAACCACTGTGCCTTCACCTTACAAAAAATACAACTTATTACATCTACTATGTAACTGTCTTCTAGTCAGCAGAGAGACAAAGGGAAATGTGTATAGAGAATAAAGAATAATCCTCACGTTCCATGGAATACCTAGTTTATCATAGTAGTGTTCCTAAAATATCTTGCATGGGATGAGAATTTCTTTGGAACATACCTGTGATAAGAGCTGATTTTCTTGGATGAGAACTATCTGTTTAAATACTAGCTTCTTGTGACCAAATGGAAGGTCAGAGCGGAGCAAGAAATAGAACTGTGACTGCAGACTACAGATGCTACAGACACTGGGAAACCTCTGATGTATTAAGGAATTTCAGGGACAACAGATGGACATGTTTGGATCTGCTGAGCATTCAAGCTTCCCACTGAACTGTTTATTAACTTCAGGACTACAGTAAAAGTCTAACAAAGCAAAAAATCTTACAGGACTTCTCTCGTCTTTCTCAGAGCCAACAGGCACTTTCACAGTTTCATTTCAGGTAGGATAATGGGATGGAAGTCATAATGGAGATGTCACTCAACACAAACAATTGAAATAGCTTATTTATGCTTTGGCCATTAATGTGTGCTTAGGGAAACATTTCCAAGTGCAAGTGCTCAATGTATGGAAGAAATGAGTGTCTCTAACAAGTAATGCAGTGTGACATTAAAATAGATTAAAAAAGTTAAAAGAACCCACCGACTCTTTCCTGCTCATAGTTTTGCTTTGGGAACGCGAGCGGGAGATGGTGCTGAAAAAGGAATCCTTTTTTGATGCAGACAAAGGTGGAGATCCTGTAAATTCACGTCCTCCAGACAAACTCTCTATGCTTGGAGATGAGCTGATGTTTTTTGAACTTTGGCCTGTAAAGCAAGTATAAAAAACCAAAAGAGTTAATCAATGGGAATTTTCCTTTCCCCTCAAATACTTCCTTGTCTTAATTGACATTGACTGGGAGTCACAGACAGCTCAACACAGAATGAAATGTTGAAGTTGTGCCAGCATGCACTGAGAGATTGAAGGACTGTTCTCACATGGAACTTGATTTCTGTATGAGAGAAGAACACAAAATCTTTGTATATATATAGATATATACACAAACATACACTATCTAGTACATGCCTGTATCTATATATATGCTAAATGATGTATATATATACACAAATATATATATATATATACAGATATATATATAAATACCACCTCACTGTATGCACCCTAGTATATCCACAGACCAAGGACCTTCATGCCCTGTGTGGCAAAATGAGCAAAGTACCATCTCATAATAAAAAAAAAAAATTCNAACATACACTATCTAGTACATGCCTGTATCTATATATATGCTAAATGATGTATATATATACACAAATATATATATATATATACAGATATATATATAAATACCACCTCACTGTATGCACCCTAGTATATCCACAGACCAAGGACCTTCATGCCCTGTGTGGCAAAATGAGCAAAGTACCATCTCATAATAAAAAAAAAAAATTCTGATGTCAGCAACACTACAACGGAAATAGTCTTTTCCAACTATAAAACTTGGCAAAGAATGCTAAGAACAAGAACTTCAGATTCCAAAAGTGGGTTGGACATTGAAGATCTAGATCACAATATTTAGTCTTAAACAGGAAATAAAAGTAAGTTAAGTTTGGAAATAAATGTAAGTTCTCATGCTTCAAATTTTAAGGCCATCTCCACCTAACAGACACTTCGATGAAGTCTACCAGTTACTTTTTGTCATTTCATGGAATGAAAGAGAATCTAGCATTGTCCACTATCATAGTGAAGACATCTGGGGAGAAGCCTGGGCTGGTTCACCATGGCAGTCAGGCAGCCTCTGATAAGGACCATTTCTTCTAGTTGAGGCTTACAAAGTATTTCCAAATACTTAAAATAAAGTTTTGTTTTCATTAGTTACAGGAGGGAAAAACCCCCAGTATGTCAGTTTTCATCAACTTTCATTAATAAAATGTTGCCTTAGGAGAGATGCTAGTTTAAAAAATCTTTTTATCATGTGTATGATGAAGTCAAGCTAGAATGACTCCATGAAATTGTAGAGTTTTCCATTCCAGAAAAAGGTTAAATAGCATGTAAAGCTAATGCTCAGGAATTCTTTCTGTCTCTTGTTTGATGGCTATTCTGATGAGAAGGTTTATGTTCTCCTTTTTCCTTTCCTTTGTTTTGGGTGTGCTTTTATGCTACCATCTACAGCATCAAGTATGACCCTTTGCAATTAAATCATTCACATTTTCTTAAGGGAATAAACACAGATTTATTTGAAATACACTTTTTGCAAGGAGACTGTTAAATGCAAAGAAGAAAACATCTTGTGTGAATAAACAGACCTTAAATGACAAAACCCAAGAAAGGATCTGGGTTTAACATTCTGAAAATTTTCTATAAGAAAACTCATATAAACTGCTTTGTATCTTGTCCTTCATTCTCTTTTGCTTTATTCTGCTCACCTCTTCCATGACCCTCCTACATTTTATTCCCTGCTTCTTATGCTTCTGTGGACTTTCCTGTCTGCCTCCACCTCTTCTTCAGATCCCTCCACACTGCCTCTTCTGCAACTTCTTATACTAACTTTTTTTCTTTATATATTCTTTACTTCCCACCAACTTCATTCAAATGGATTTTTGTGTTTCTTCACAGTCCTCCTCCAGGCACTTACTACCTACCACTTAGTCTGAGGAGTTTCCCTAATAGTTTCCTTAAGATAGAGGTTGCTGTAGATCTCACTTAACTTTTGCTTTCACATTTTATAGAAAAATGGGATATATGTTAATCAGGTACACTGTAAATAATTCTGGGGATGAAAAAGGAGAAAACACTGCATGGCAAACAGCAGAAATAATTCAGTCACAGGGAAATTTTTAGGAGATTTCTAATTTTAGGACAAAATCGTGTCACTTGGCAACACCATTATCCTTACAGTTGCCTTTATGTAAGAAAAAGACTTTTTATGCATTTCATAGTGGTAATTTACAATGGAAGTGTGGTTTTGCAGTAGGTAAGCTTAAAAATAGTTTTGGAACAGATGGAATCACATATTTTAGCAAATAAAGCATTTATAAAAGCAATTTACACAGGTAAGCAAGAGCAGCCAATATAAATGCTAAACGTAAAAAAGTCTATTTGGTGGACAGAGTAAAGTGCAACAGAAAAATATTTATTAAGTACATATCAGATTAAATAGTCTCTCTTTACCATCCTAGTATTAAGAAGATGCATTCCCCATATGGTCAAGTTTAAAAAAACACAAAAAAGTTAAACAATGAGTAATGTGTATTTTTCACATATTCTTCACTACATGGCTTGCACTTAACACACTTCACCTGCAAATAAGCAGATTATGTGATAAAAAGTCACAGAAAATATTAAGAGAAGAACACTTTAAATATAATTCAATAACCCACACATGTGAAATAATACACATTGTTAAAACAATGGGAAAAAATGATGTGTGAAGATTTTTTTTTGTATACTCTTTCAGCTCTAAGGAAAAAAGTCAAAAATATAGTAAGAAATAGAAAAGAGAAGTGTCCTTATGGCCACTGCAAACAGCTACACTTCAAAAGATGGATCACAGTTCAGAGGAACAGAATATGCAACTACTTGCACAACCAAACAAGATTTTGTGGACAGAATAATACAACTGTCCTAAAAGAGAATTGGCTCAAATAACACCTAGAGCTTTGAACAGTCTGGTTTTTATGACCTATAAAATATATAATTTAAAAAAAAAAATAAATAAGATCAATACAAGATCTAGTTAAACTATGACAGAGATACAGTAAACCAGAAGTGATAAAAATACTATATCTGTATGTTTTATACCCAAGTAAGAAAGCTTAGGATGCACCTGATCCTTCTGCATGAATAAGCAAATCTGGGGAAATTATCGTTAGGAAACACTATTTTTTTATTCTGAATCCAACTCTGTGAACAGTGCTGTGATATGGATTATTTGGGGATATGACTGAGAAGTAAGACAGAAAGAACAGCACTTAGGAATAATTACACTGTGCTTCAAGTCATAAAGCAGAATTCTTGGATTGTGATAGGTGTTTCTAATTTCCAGAGGCATCATTGTTTTCACAACTGTAAATAAGAAAGCCAAAAGACAGGTCACACCAATCGTATGTGTTTTCCTTAATGGGGAAAAAAAAAAAAAAAGAAAAAAAAAAGAAAAAGAAAAAAAAAAAGGCATGTACGATTTTCCCAGAGCAGAAATTTAATGAATCACAGAATATTCTGACTTGGAAGAGACCCACAAGGATCATCGAGTCCAACTCTTAGACGAAGCTGCTGCAACAACATTTAACTGAGTCACCACGTTTCTTCTGCAGTCCTTCAGATGTATTATGTATGCACCGAGGCATTAACAACCCTCACATGACTTTGGAAACATCACTGCAGCACCAACGTGCAGATTTTGGGATCTCAGGACAATGGCACAAATGCCATTTGTACCTTCTCTGTTGTGTGTCTTACTGATTCTACATCTTTCTTAATGTGCAGTGTGGTACATTCTGCTCACTGAATAGCTTCACAAGAAGGTAATGGGACAGAGTTTCTAACTTTGGGTTATTCCTCAAAAAAAAAAAGAACAAGAGGAAAAAGAAAAAAGAAGTCTTGCCCTTCATGTAGAATCAAAATGCATAAAGTTTGCAATAAAGTACAGTTAATAACTAAACAACTCCATGTCCTTCTTCTTTAGCAGCTTAATCAGCAACCTGAGAACACCACTGAATCAAAACTCTCATTTTCATCTGCTCATTCCGTCAATATCAGATAAATACGTTATGGCTCCTTAAAAAAAAATTGGAGAAATCTAATCTTTGGCCATCTAAGCATATACCAGAAGGTCCTAAAACCTATATAAAACAGGCTGAATAAACCCCATAAACATGGAAATCAAATACATGCCTATGAAGCACACAGAACAAATACGCAAGGATCCCTGACGTATGCAGCAGTCAGAACACATTACTGTGTAGGATGTCTCAAAAATATATATATGCACACTAAAATGCGTAAATAGTTCACAGTAATGATGCACAGGATTTCACACACTAAAAATACACCCATTTCTGAGGAAAAAGGAGCAACGCTATCTCCATGTGCTGGCTTCTAAGTGGCTCACTACTTGTGTGTTGCTAATGATACTGGGATTAACCCCAGGGTGACAAATGCTCTGTCTCAAAACCATTTGGAAAACACACAGATGTGGTAGTGGAAAAAGGGACCAACCTGTTGGTGTTGTGGAGACCTGTGATGTCTTGAAAAGAAGGATAACTTAAATTTAATGTGATTAATAATAAGGCTGTATAATAAAATAAAATAAAAGGTGATGGAGAGGAGGAGAAGACTTACAATGAAAGGAAAGTGAGCTTCAGGTCTTACTAAGTTTGAGTTCAGTTATGTGGGATATAATCAGGAACTTTGGAGGTCCCTGCTAAAATATATGAAAAATCAGAGGAAGATGCAAAAAAGACACACAAAACTGATTGCTCATTCTGTTTGGTCCCTACAGAGGAAAAGAATAGCTTTCATAATTATAAGGAGAGCAAGGACAAAGATACCAAGAAGAACAGAAGTATGGCACCATATATAATTCAAAACCATTCAGATCTGCTCATCTGTCTGTATTCGCCATAGTCAGGATGTAGGGTATTAAAATTTTCAAAAAGAATGAGATGAGTTTTATAAAACTTTTCAGATAAATTAGTTTCCCTTGTTCTCCTACAGTGAAATTGGAACAAAGGCTTCCAGTACTTTTAAAATTCATTCAAGCCACCTCATCACACAAATCCAGATGCTTTTTATTTCAGCCAAGGCAGGTAAGATCCTTGTTATCCAAGTGCACTACAGTAGATGTTTGGCCCAAAATACCTGCCCCAAATATAACAAGAGGGAAGTAATGCATCTAAAAGGGACACGGATGGTGGAATTGCCCCCCCATGACAGAGTGTGAAATGGACTACAAAGTGCAAGCACATAGAGGTTTGTAATGCAGACAGACACTGACCCACAGCAGATGCCAGTGAGGGGACACAGACACTCAGACACATGCACAGAGACAGAGACACACACACAGACACACACAGGACACACAGACACAGACATAGGCAGATACAGGGAGAGACACACACAGACACAGAGACACACACAGATACAGACACACACCACACACCACACACCACACACCACACAGACACACATGCAGACACAGGCAGGCAGAGACACAGACACACAGATGCAGACACACACAGGACACACACAGACTCAGACACACGCAGACACACACAGACAGACACACAGACAGACACAGACAGACACAGACAGACACACAAACACACAGACAAACACAGACACACACAGACACACAAACACAGACACACACAAACACAGACACACACAGACAAACACGCAGACACACACAGACACAAACACACCCACACACACAGACACAAACACACCCACACACACAGACACAAACACACACAAACTCACACACTCACACACACACAGACAGACCCACACACATGCAGAGACACACACACACAGACACTGACACACACACACACAGACACTGACACAGAGACACACACACACAGAGACACATACACACATAGACACACAGAGACACACACTCACAGACACTGACACACACAGAGAGACACAGAGACACACACACAGACACTGACACAGAGACACACACACACAGAGACACAGAGACACACACACAGACACTGACACAGAGACACACACACACAGAGACACAGAGACACACACACAGACACTGACACAGAGACACACACACACAGAGACACAGAGACACACACACAGACACTGACACAGAGACACACACACACAGAGACACAGAGACACACACACAGACACTGACACAGAGACACACACACACAGAGACACAGAGACACACACACAGACACTGACACAGAGACACACACACACAGAGACACATACACACATAGACACACACACACACACAGCCACACACACAGAGCGGTCGGGAGGGACGCGGTCGGGAGCCGAGCTCTCTCCCGGCACAACAGCGGCGCTCGGTGGAGGGACAGTGGCAGGGACGGCGGAGGGACAGTGGCAGTGACGGCGGAGGACAGTGGCAGTGACGGCGGAGGACAGTGGCAGTGACGGCGGAGGGACAGTGGCA
>VZRO01001248.1:412295-527563 GCA_013397915.1 Daphoenositta chrysoptera
CCCGGGCCTACCTGTGGTGGCCGGGGGTTGCTGCTGGGCCTGGGCCGGCCCCGGCGGCGCCGCCTCGCCCGCCTCGCCTGGCAAACAAACAACAGCGTTAGCGCGGCCCCGCCGCTGCAGCTCGCCGGAGGAAGAGCCGCAGCTTTGGGGGTTCAGCCGGAGCACCCTGCTTTGAACAGAAAGGACATTGTGAGAGAGCGCTGTAGGGACAGGCAAAAGGGAACGGGAAGGTTGGATAACCAGTAGTCATAGGCTGCAGAACCCCAGTGCTTTTAAACGATGATTTAGATCAAAATCTAAACTTAGCTGAAGAGTCAAAGTCGGCACTTTACACAGACAGTGTCATTCTGTTATTTGCGAGCATCACAGAATGGCTGAGGTTGGAAGAGACCAGTGGAGGTCACCCGGCCCAAGCCCCCTGCTCAAGCAGGGTCCCCTAGAGCACACTAGTCAGGATTGTGTCCTGATGGCTTCTGAGTATCTCCAGGAAAGGGGACTCCACACCCTCTCTGGGCAATCTGTTCCAATGCACAGTCACTTGCACAGTAAAGAAGGTCTCCCTCATACTCAGGTGGAATTTCCTGTGCATCAGTTTCTGCCCATGGCCTCTTGTCCTACTGCTTGGCAGCACCCAGAAGAACCTGGCTCCATCCTCTTCACACCTCCATTTAGATACTATCCCCTCTTCTCCAGGGGATAGATACTATCTTCTCCAGGCTAAACAGTTCCAGCTCCCTCAGCCCTTCCTTGTAAGTGAGGTGCTTCAGTCCCCTAATCTTCTGTGGAGCCCTCCACTGGACTCACTCAATGTCTCTCTTGAAGAGAGACTCCATGAGGAGCCCAGAACCTGTATTCTTACGGTCAAAAAATTTCATAATTGCCTAATAATATGTATATTTATATGTTTTTTAAAAAGGAAAAAGAACACCCATTTGTCAATCTGTGTTTTATTCCTTTTTGTACTCAGTGCTGCTACTAATAAGGACAATTTCTTTATCCATATAAAAAAGCATACTCATTTTCTAGAGACACTTCTTAAATAATTCTAAATAGGGGGATAATTTCTTTAGGGCATATGCGGTGACTGTGGAAATTCTGCTTGTGTTACAACATACACCACAGTAGTATCAACTCATAAAAACAAATAGTAGCCTAGAAACTCTTTAAATAGCTGATGACAGTTTTGTCAGAACTTTATCTTCAAACTGGCCCTCTAATGTGTTCTTGTGATAAAGCTGCATTGAAATCAAAAGCATTTTGGGTTTCACCGTGAAATGAACTAGAAGGAAAACTGTATCTGGCGCTATCAGGGAAGAAGAAAAAGAGAAATGCTTTTCTTTCTTGGCAATACACTGCCAGTTGGTAATCAAAGACTATCCAGTTTCTGAATGATGAAGGATCCACTGGAACACAAAGGGCAATGATTCTGCTTTTTTTCCATGTCTTTTTCATTATCAATATTTTTATCTTTCAAGATAACCACCTCAACTGAAAATCCAATGAACTCAATATTTGAATTCAACTTTTGTGCCAAACAAATTACTTCACTGTGCAGGATCAAGAGAATATTTTAATCCCTCTTCTGTCAGCAGGCTACCTTGCATAAGTAATCAGTAATGATACCCGATCTTCTTCTGTGCTGAGGACAGGCTGAATGGGATTAATATATTATTAGGAGGAACTGAATTTCCAATTAGGTGTCTGGATACTTCGTTCAACTGTGATTTGTAATGCTGAAGACTCATCTGGAATTACAGGCTTGCAATTATGGTTGGGGTTTTTTTTTCAGTCTGCTGTTTTTCCATTTACATTATCTAAATTATATGCATTTTTTTCTCACAGAAATTCGCAAGTACCAAAACTCTGGAGTGAGAAATAATTACAACTGATCATGTAACCCAACCATCCCTCATCTAGAGTATGGCAGCATGAATGATAGCTGGTTTGTTAATGGTAATTCTGTCAAAACAGAGCTGTTAAAGCTGGGATAGGATTGTTTTGACAATACCTGCAAGGTATTTTGTTACCAAGGACTTTTTCACAAAGTAGATCAGCCAATTAATTTAATCTCTTCCAATTTATAAATCTCTGCATATTAATGTAAATTATCAGCACTACTTGAGCATTCAAAACCTGAAAGGACCAATATGAGAAAAATGGATGACTTATTTTATGGCTTGATGTCTGTTAGATTTACAGCACTTTGGCCTGTTATACTGTCCAACTGAACATCTGTGAGTATTACATCAACTGGAAGTGCAAATGTCTATCAATTTAAATCCTAAATCCCTGCCTCTGCCTACCTCAGCTAAATAACCAAGCTCCAGGAGGCTGAGGAGAGCTGAAAACACAACGAAGAACAAGAACAGGAGACACTTAGTGACAGCTAGTTAGTAAATTGGGAGCCTTGTATTTCCAAACCATGCCAAATAGCTTTCAGATACTCAAAACCTACAGCAGAATCCAGAACTAGAAAAAAAGCCAGCGTAGAAGTGAAAAAGTTCGGCAAACATGAGTGGAGTGAGAGCTTTTGAGAGTATGAATATATTCTAAATCCTAAATCTCAATGCCCAGGATAGAAGTACTGGCAGCTTCTCACAGCTGTGGAGAGTGCCCTCTTTCACTGGAGTTGCTGTACAGATCTTTCTTGAGATTACTGTCTTCCACAGAACTGAAAAGACTTACTCTTGCTTTTAAGGTGTGATGGGAGATTGTGTTGTTTACAAAGGTCCCTGCATCAAACTTCAAAGGGCTTTTTTGGTCTGTCTCCACCATGGTGTCATTGCAAATAGGGATTTTTTTGCTGAACGTTTGAACTTACTTCAGAGACAAAACACTTCATATTTCCTTTTGTTAATTTTTTGTGTCTCTTTAACAATATAAATTGTGGCAGTTGCAAATGTAGCCGCCACCATTTAATATTTCTATACAATTATAGGCAAGATACTTATAACTGTACAGGTCTGGAACAACAAGCATGGCACTAATATGTAAAACAAAACTCACTGTCATCCAAACCTATTAAAAAAATAGTATATTTACATTTTGTTGTCATTAAATTACTTCTGCACAGGCTGTAACAAATATGAGTAGACAGAATGCACTAAGAGGAAGCTACAGTATGTTTTTTCCTCTTACCATGAAAATGCTTTTTGCCCTACATCATAAATTCTTCATAACTTTACCAAATCTCCATATTCCTGTTGATAGAGAAATATGTGCACAGCTTGTGCATGACAATGACCAAACATAACTACAATTTTTTATTCTGATTCTTGTATGGAAAGTATCAGGTGCATTTCCTGACGATACAACATGTTAATTGGCACATACAACAAGCCATCCTTTAGCAGCCACATCAAGATTAAGCTACAATCAATTCCATCTACAGAAGTTGCTTCAAATTATATGCTTTTATTATATTAAGCAGGGAAAGAAACAGCCGCCCAAGGACCACTTTTAAACTCAAGAGGGAAAAAGAATATAATGTGATAAGGGAGCGATGGAAAACTTCTAAAAAAGCAAAGAAAAAGTCTCTCTGAAACAGTGTAAATAATTTTGTTCTACACCTAATTTTACTTCCATTGTTGTGACAGGATTTGCATCAAAGTTTCACTGCACTTCAGTTTCACTGTATAACCCTTGCTGGAGCAATTTCTGAGATCCTTGGGTGATTCTGAGAGAAGCTGCATGTCTGGATTTTGCCAAGCAGCTGCAGTGGCCCTTACAGAAGTCCCTGTATGTGTCTGCTCCAAAAGAACAGCTGTACCTTTCAGTTCTGCTCCCTCAGTGTCTGCTGGGGATGCCATGCATCATGAAAAGACCTTTGGACCATATGGGTGCCACAGGAAACAGAAGGAACACCAACGTCAGCTATGAAGTGTTATTTCCCTTCTCTTACACTTTCAAATCTCGTGAAAAAAAAAAGATGCAATGGTTCAGGGCAACCAGCACCAGCCCTCAAGCTCATAACCATGACACCGGATGAGTTGCTAAACGCAGCAGATACTGGTTTGCTCTACATACTCCTTGAAAAGCACATACTAACGTGGGCTGGCTGGAGACGAAAAGCAGTAACCTACCTTGAGTGTGGCAGTGTATAGCAAAAAACTACCAAAGCTGAGCTTGTGAGTTTGTTGTTTGAATAGGCTGTCATCAAGAAATATAAAGAGAAAAGCTTAAGGAAAAGATGCAGTGTTTACTAAATACAGTGCAGAGGGTCATCACAAATTATTAAAAGACAAATTCTTGCTATGGTTCAAATAACTTCTTAAATAAGCTCCATACCTTCTAAAGGGGATAAGAATTTATTAAGAATTCTCTCTAACTTCCTTCACTTATTATTATGTATTTAGCTAATATGGTTCTGCATGGGATTTTTTGCCAATAACCTGAAAAAACATGTATGAAATAATTCTTCCAGTTAAAAATAGGTTGCATTTAAAAACCTGAAAAATTACTTGGCTCATGTTTATGGTAATGATACATTTTGTTGGTCTGTCTGATGCAGTTTCTGGTTAATATATTTTTAAGGGTTCAAACTTCTTACAGTATTTGTACATTCTTGAGATAACATCGAATTCTGTATTGCACTGCAAATGTGCTGTTGTACTTGGCATAGGCATCCTGCCGAACAAAATACTTTTTTTTTGCTGTTTCCCCCAAATATGTACACGCTGATATAAAAATCAATAGAAGAAAGAACTTTCTTCAGCCCTGAAGACATACAACAAAGCTTCCCTCTTTCCCAGTCACGGCACTGCCACACGTTTCCCCTTTACCTTTGCCCAGCTGAACTGGCATGCTTTCAGACTTCAGCATCCTCTGCTGCTGTGACTGGTGGTGGTGCTGCTGCTGGTGCTGCTGGGGCTGGGGGGCTTCCACTGTGCTCCTGCTTGGCATTGAAGAGGGAGGGAAGCTGCTCCCGCCGGCAGGAGTGCCCACTGCCCCACCTGAAGCCATGGCCGGAGCAATGAGCTTTCGGCCAAAATTCAGTAAGCTGTTGGAGACTTTGTTAATGTTCAGAGGGGCGGCCTTAGCACTGGCACTGAGGAAAGAAGAGAAGAAATTATCACATCATTGCCAATGGTTTGGACAGGCACGGCCATAAAAGCATAATTCTTCAAAACTGGGAGATAAAAATCCAAGATTTGAACGTTACAAAGAAGGTGTTTTACTACAGTTGCACTGGAATACACACGGAGACCACAGGGACTGGGTGTGGTATGAATTTTTCTCCAGCCAGTAGTGGACAAATTTTTTTGGTCCTTCTTGAAAAATGCAGGCTAACTCCAAACGAAGTGAGTTTCTACCAATTTTCTTAATTTGCCTTTCTAAATTAAAAAAAAAAAAAAAAAAAACAAANAAAAAAAAAAAAGAAGTGACAAAAAGCAATCCAGGCTCTACAGAATCAAACTTTATAAAATTAAATTTTTGCACTTATTTGAAGACTGCTTTAATATTTATTTCTGCTAGATTAAATTCTCTCCAGTGTTTAAGATGACTCAACTCCAAAGATTTCTTTCAGCAAACCAAGCTAACATTAGACTGTACTTATAGGTTGGCAGAGCTAGATGTCTCTTGCTCTGAGTTCACCTTCTGCCCAGCCCAATCATTTCAAGCCAAGCACTTTTTAACAGGAATCCTGATTTCTAAAGTGATTTTGCTGAAGAACTGCTTCAGGGTATAACACATATACTGAATCTCAATCCTTATCATTGTTACTTTTTATTTTTAACTACAGTGACTATTTAATTCACTTCAGTTATATGCAACATTAAGAATGAGTAAGAATATAACTAATGTTATATTCAACATTAAATGAACCATTTATTTTTGTCTAAAATAAAGAGGCAAAGAACCTTCTAATTCCCAGTGGAAGTGTTCACACAACCCACAGATCAGTAAAACCATTCCTGTGAGTTCATGCAATAATTTCCTGCCTTATATAATTAATGCTTGAAATACCCTTCACAGAAATATATCACAACCACAAAGACTTTTTCACTCCTGAGCTTTTATTTTACTGTTTTGTACTTCTATGATATAAATAGCTGTCCTTTAAAAACATGAAGAAATATATTAAAACCAACACAATGACTGTACTGGGGAAAAATAGCTTTACAATGTTTTGGGGAAGTTAAACTAAAAATAAACTACAAATGAATTAATACGGGTAACTTGTAACTTCTGCAGACACCTGGAAGAGTAATTTTGATTTTGCTTTTCCTATAATTTCTCAATTTGTCTCCAGAGATTTTTTTTTTTAGAATACACAATACAAACATGCACACACATATAGAGCACATCCAGAAAATAAGAACAGCTGAGTTGTTCAGAATCAGAATAGATACTCAGAATAGACAAAGCTATCAGAAGGAAATATGAGAGCCTGCACACTCACAAGATACAGCCCCAAGCTGTATGGGGTACTTCTGCCATATACTGGTGATGAAGAAAGATGGCATCTAGAACTTTTTAGGAGGAACAGCAGTGCAGAGACTGGGACCAAGTGTTGCTTCCCAGTTTATGGAAGCTGGGAAGGAATGATTATTGAATAATAATTACAGGATGTGTCTCCCCATTTTATTGATTGCTGCTGGTGTTACACAAAGTCCTTCCACAGTCACCTGGGAATGACTGAAAAAGTCACTATGAGGAAGGCATCTGCAGAACTATAAAATACTCTTGCAGGAGGTCCAAATTGTTTCAGAAGCAAACTGAGTAGTTGTGAGACTGAAATGTTAATGGTTAATGACTCAAACAATCGCTGACATGCAAGAGCTGTGGGTGCTTTGCTGAGGCCAGGTTTGCACCCCCCAGCTGAAGGGGAGGAGGAGAGTTCTGGATGTTTGGTGGCTTCTGGGTGAGAAGCAGAAATCTGCTGACCCTGACCCTAAAAGAAATCCAGAGACTGCAGTGCGCTCGCTCCACGTGGTGCCTGCACTGACTGATTCAAGGATTGCTGGTGTATCACAGGGCTGGATCTTTGCTGCAGCACAAAATGGAATTTCTGAAGTTATAGCTGATTTTGCTCCACTAACAGCTGCAGTACCCAACATTGCAAACCTAGCAGCCACAATACAAGCAGCCATGTGATTGAGCATTAAAGTTTCGAAGTCCCCTTCTAATTCTCCTGCCTGGGTGGTGAAGGAGCCAACAGAGAGTTGTGGCTTACAGTTTATTACCAGCAATCAAACGCCAATACTGTGCCTTTGACCACTGCTCAACTGGCACGTACTGGGAAGGGAGGGCAATACACCTTTAACAGCCTCCTGCAGGGGTATAAACATTCACCCACCACTGCACAGGCTGTGCAATGAACAGTCTGACTCCCTCTGGACACGAAATTAATTGGAGGAGACCCCCCCCTGAAAAGGTGGGCGAAGCAACAACAGCAGTGCAAAAAGCACTTCATGAGACTGAAGTTGAGATTCCACCTGAGAAATATTAAGTCCAAGCTGTCAAACAACTTGAGCCACTAAGGGGTAACCCCTCCAGACAAAGCCCTCCTAGACTTGTATCGGCATCTTTGCCAGGAATGATGCAAGCACACT
Source organism: Daphoenositta chrysoptera (assembly GCA_013397915.1). Classification (NCBI taxonomy): domain Eukaryota; kingdom Metazoa; phylum Chordata; class Aves; order Passeriformes; genus Daphoenositta; species Daphoenositta chrysoptera. The sequence continues at coordinate 419,852 of VZRO01001248.1, forward strand.
CCCACCGAAGATCAAAGCACATGAGTCACCCCCTAAGGGCGGCCCCCTCTGCAGTCCAACACTTTGGTCCCCTCAGACCCTCCCGAACCCAGACTTACCAGTTTAACCAGTTCTGATGAGTGGATTTATATGAGGAGGCTCACAGAAAACAGCCAGGGAAATTTGATAATCACTTTTCCCTTGGGCCCTTTTAAATTTTTGGTTATTTTTGTGGTAAACACAGGAGCACAAATGTCAGCATTTCAAACTGAAATTGCTGCTCTAGTGTATTACGCCAGACAAGAAAAGGAATTGGGTAAGTTAATCAACACTCAACGGATTGCTTATTCTTTTTAATAAAGCCTGTAGTAGGCTGAGTTTTCTCTTTTTATAGGAACCTGCTAACACAGGAGAGGTCATACCAGTAATAACTTGGCAGAATCTAAACTTTAGTATATTTGGCATATTTTCTCCCTCCTTCTACCGAAAACAATCACTAAAGTTGTAGTTTGGGTGGTATATATCGCTCACTCACGTGAAACATTACCTTAGAAGGAAGATAATGGCTTGCACATTGAGTCCTAGGTTTATGTCTCTAAGTCTAGAACCTTGACAATCACTAAAAAATCCCTCTTGACTTTGCACAAAAAATTGTATTTACTGATAGTAAGTTATTTACTCTGACAGGCCACCTGAGCAACAAACCCACTGGATACTTTGAGCTAAATGTATCATTAGAATCATGATGGTCCACAGATGCAGGAAACAAAGCTTATACAGAGGCTTGTGTATTTATGTCCAGCAGCTTGTTTCTTTCTTGTTTCTTTTTTTTAGCTATATTTTGCTTAATAAAAAGTGCCAGTTTTCCTTCAACACTGTTTGATTTGCTGCTTTGACATATATGTACACCAGGACAAATTAGTTTATTTGCATTTTTCAGATGGTTGGAAAGAGACTTTTGAGAAAAACTTCATAATACAGGAACAATAAACATAAACAATTTCTAAGCTTTCATGTCCGAAACATGATTTTTAGAAATGCTTCCAACAGTAACAGGCAAGGATGTTTTAGAATTACATGACAACTAGAAAGGATAGTTATCGCAGCTCCTAATAACCTGTGGTGTGATTCGGCTGTGCTATGAACTGACACTGCTAATGATCAGCTCAGAACACATACAAATTCATGAAAAATAAATAATGATGCTATCTAAATATCTTTTCAAGAGGTGGTTTTAAAAAATGTATTGTGAAGTAAAATCTGTGCAATTTCTCTGAATGACAGCTTCAGAAAATGAACAATAGTGAGGTGCTACATCTCTGGAGGAGTTACATTAAAATTGAGCTGAAGTTCAGGAAAATAAGAACAATGTGTCTATTTCTTACCAGTTAAATGTCTGATATATTAATGCAAAGGATGATTACAGCCATTAAACATGGATCAATCTACATTTTAGCCATCTAAATGTACCAGACATGCACAACAATTACAAGAAAAATACTGATTGATTATGTTGTAGAGTTATCAGCAGATGCATTTAAAAGTAAGGCATCAGTTTAAAAATATGAGTATCAAGGAGACGTGAATTCCATCTATGAAGCAAACAATTTTGTTTCATCACAATAAGCATCATTGACCTTGACTGTGAATGGTGTATTTTTAAACTAGCAGTAGGAAGATGATTCAATCTCTGCAGTTTTCTGCTAAGATGGAAATGTTTTGTTTTAAGCAGGCCTTATTCAAAGGCATTTCTCTTTTCAGTAAGTAATCATTACAAAGAGACGAGAGACAAATATATGAACATGACCAATTAAAAAGTTTTACGTGTGATAAAATAAGCAGTATATATTAGAGATTTGTCAAGATATTTTAAACATATCACTAAGCCTATGGAATTAAAGGGAAAAAAGACGTGGTAGTTGACTTAATCCATCGCTGTTCACTGCAGAAATATTTCCTAATGTTACATCTTCCAGTTCTCTCCCTAGTCCAACCTTAAACAGTTTTACTACATTTGACCTACTCTAAGTGTTTCTGTCTTGAGATGAATTAATCTCAGCTTTTCTTCTATCTGAGTTATTCTAAACAACTTCCCATCTCCTTTGGTGTGTATTCTGTGTATGTGCGTGCAATTAATTTATATTCCTACACAGATTCAATGAATTTTGTTTTTCTTGGAATTTAGGTTTCCAGCAGGTGTCATTCTTGTTGGGGCTTTATGATTTACTTGTCTTTTCAAAATCCTTGAAATCTTTCTTTTTGAAACTTCAAACAACTTATTTTTCCAGTTTAGGCAACAGTTGAGATAATTTTTCAAAAGAATAAGTAAAAACATTAGAAAATGCAATGGAATGCAGTGATTTTTGACACCTGTCCTCAACTTTAAAGCCTGATTTATAAAGAAAAAGATGTTTTTGCAGTCACTCTACTTAGCTTTAATTTCTGCCTCTTTGTCCATTCTTAAAAGCTTTTCCAACTACTCCATTTTAATTTAAGTTGGCTTTTAATGTAGCTGATTTCAACAGAATGTGAGAGAGATGCAAAGGTCCAAAAGCCAGCAAGTTCCCACAAGTCAGCAGGCAGAGGGTATGGCTGGGGCCATGTGCAATCCAAAAAACTGCCTGTGGCTGTCAATTGAAGCATTATGTCTTGTGCTGGCTTGCCCTGCAGCCACCAGCAGCCACCAGGCATCAGTACCCACCTTGTGGCCACCCAGATAATATGGCCTTGATGAGGAATTCTGGCATTATTGATACAAACCACTTCTGAAAGAAGGGAGGAAACGTTTTGTAAAAATTACTTCAAACTGGATTTACATTAATTCTGTGTAACTTAGACAGCTTCTGGTACATGGATACTCCAGACTCAGATTAGGTGCATTATCAGAATTAGTTCAGCTACAGAACTCACTCTGGCAATGTTTTACCCCCTGCTTTTAGGACATGTCATTGTGTAAAAGTGTCCTCAGCCCTCCTTAAAAAGATGCCAGCGAGTGACTGCAACACTGTGTAAAAACTTCAATTTTTTCATGTAATAATAGTCAAGGGACAGATTTGAAATAAATGTCATGAAATAAACACAGGTACCTCTAATACTGCTTATGTAACTCATGTTTAGAATAAACGTGACTTCTGAAACATTTTGTTTATGTAAGGTCTTAGTTTGGTGAACACATATTTAGAAATAGCTTACCGGGTTTTGTTCATCAAGTCTGCTCCACGTGCTTTGTAATAATCTAAATTTTGTTGGAACTGGTGAGTCACTGGTCTTGGATTTCGCTAAAAAATAAAAAAATACCTCATTGTAATTTTCTGTGAGATTTTAAGCAGAGACATGAAATATGTTCATTAATGAGGATGAGAAACTTATAGAACAATTTCTTTTCCTGGGATCTTGGTTTCTCAAGGCAGTAATGTCATTTACGTTAAAGTGAAGACGTAAAATACTTAACATAATACCAAATTCTACCTGAAAGCCCATTCTATGCTCACAGAAACCAGTATTCTTCCACACAGTGATGAGGCTGTTTGCTGTAGCAGTAACATTCCTAATTAAATCAATAATTCTTGGACAAGAACAGATATTGATCTGATTTCTTCCTGCAGGTCAGGTATAGAATTTTACCACCTCCAAGCTAAAGTGCTATGCTTTTAAAGAAAATGGGAATAGTACAGAGAAATGATAGCAAGCATTTTGAACTGAATACATCACTAGCAGTATCATCACTGAATACATACTACATTCACGTCTGTTAAGCAAAGAATTTTAGTGAGACAACCTGAGCACTCCCACTAGATGGCACACGGAGCCTATTTTTGCTCTCCAAATTTCACCCTACTCAAAACCGAGGCCATGAATAAAGAACTGTTGTCCTATAATAAAGTGTATATAATTAATACTGAAACCAGAATCCACTTGTTATTTGCCACTTCTTACACAATGAAACTCTTTCATTGAATCATGCTGCTTTCAGTAGTTCTGAAATCATCCTTTTGGCATCTAAGAATCTATTGAACATTAAGCATAGACTGCAGAATATGCATAAAGTATCTTGATTGAATGCATGCATTCTGAAGGACACTATTTAGAGGGGCATGTAAAGATTTTTAAGTAAAAAAAAATGTGCATGCAGATGGAAACAAAATAACAGAGCGGTACAGAGAGGTCCTTTAAAAAAATATATATATAAATGAGAAATGCCTTAAATAATTTCTTGTGTAAGAGAAAACAAAATGGTAAATTTCTGCATAATAATCAGATATATTTTATAAAAGAGATCCAAATACTTTCAAAGTATTTGCTACAAAGGTTTACTCATTTATTGGTTGTTGCCTTATATTTTGATCTGCCTTCTTAAGTCCTGCTAGTAGTAAATACAGTTTTAGTATTGACCTTTCCAAAACAGTTGTTCACAGGTGAGAGTACATCATATTTTTGAGAGAGTCAGTTTTCAGCTGTTTCAGTTTCACATGTTGTATATTTGCTCTTCAGATTTCATTACAGACTGGAGTATCCACAGTCTCATAATCTCACTTTCCATCTGCAGATAGCCCTCCTTTCTTGAAAAACCTTGTTTTTGGAGGAGGATACAGGACTTGAATTTTAAAGACCAAAACATTGCATGAGCACAAAAGGAGAAAAAATTTATAGAATTGGTATATACTGAGGGCCAGGATGATTTCTGGGAGCATATTTAAGGGTGGGAATTTCCAGATTGTTTCCTGCAGTTAGGCTTAATCTTGTATGAAATGTCTCATTTTCTTTCTTTGGAAACACAATAAACATTTTAAACGTATATGCTGTTTGTAATGTTCATTAAAAAATGAAGCGACTAAAAGCTATTAGACAAGCATTAAAAAAATTCTCATCTATCCTACCACCCACACTGTAATGGTCGTTCTACATTTTTCATCTCCTGTTATAAAAACAGTGTTTGAATAACTCTACCTATTCATAGAGCTTGAAAGTCAGTCCTCATCAACTAACAGCAATAACAATGAATCAGCTTTAGTTACTATTGCTCTAGTTTGGTAATTCAATACATTTCTATGATAATCAAATCCAAACTGACGTGATGAGGATAACTGATGGTTCTGCGACTTCTATGCGAGTAATCAAACAGTGTAACTTTTCTCCTATGAATTTAGTAACTTCTTTTTTTACATGTCTTGAAGGGTAAGGTTGAAGAGTAAGAGATGGCTAAAATAATGGGCACTTCTAAGCCACAAGACAGCTCTTTGAAAAATACCAGGTGCTAGCCAGCTTTGCAATTTGCTTCCAATAACTCAGTATATATTGAAAGTTAGCAAAAACATTGAAATTTCTTTTCCAACACCCAATAAATAATAAAAAAGATTATTACACATTGCTTCTGAATTAAATAAAAACCCAAAACCAAAACAAGAGGAAAAGATCATGTGGAACAGTATCTTGAAACATATTTATGCAGAAATGACAAGCAATTGAAGACACAAAAGGCTGATCTGCTATCTAAGCACTTAAAACCATTAATAGGAATAACATCTAACTCGAACATATGAATGAGGCTCAAGCATTACTTTCACAGGGGCCTATTTAAATTCCTATGAGGTTTAAAGGTATCAAAGGAAGAAGCAGTTTAAAGTACTATTACATGCAGTGAAAAAAAAAGCTCTCTGAAAAAAACATTTGAAATGCAATATAATAAATGCCAAGGGTTACTACTGCAACTTCTTTTGTAGCATCACTGAGAGATCCTCCCGAAAAATTTCAATATTAAAAAAAACCTAACCTGACATGTATGCTAGCAGACAAGTATATGTGAAGTAAAAGAAAATTTAAATACTTCTGAAAACTGAAATTCAGACAGTAAGAAAGCGTTATTTTGAAGATTATGATCTTTATGTCACTGTGGTTGTCCTTTAAGTTTTGTATTCTTTTCAACCATTTCAGTAAGTTAAATGTAAAAAGCAGAACAGAAAACCTACACAATTACAGTGTTTCTTCCTTAAGAATTTTAAACTAATTCCCTTCTCTAAGCATTCAATTTGAGCTGTCCCCTAAATTACAATCCATGTATTAGGACTAAGCAATTTATTTACAAAAAACATACCTCTGTTGCTTAAAATATTCACAGCAACCAGTTTTTTCCTACAGAGTGCAATTTAGAATGATCCAATTTGTGTTTTTCATTACTTAAATAAAGTTATTCCTGTTCTTTTTCAATTTATGTACATTATTTTGCTACTAACTTAGATAATTTTTTTTTTCTTAAAAGGATAATGTTCAAATGACAGCGAAATCAATCCTTCAAATTTATAGTTTGTTGAATCCCTCCAAGAAACTGTGTGAGGGCATTATAGAGATTAACACATATATGATTTTCCCCTTGTAAGGAAAGAGAGCAGAAATCAAGAGAAAAAAGCTGTCTATGCCAATACTAGACCCCCACTTTCCCACATCCATTTTGTAGGAGCATTCTGCTGGATTTATAATTCTTCTAATCTTAATGTCTATCTAGTGTGAACATAGTTTCAACTGGTAGAAAATGCCCAATTTATGCTTTTAAAAGGACAACGTATGAAAATCAAAGATAGAAACACATAGAAATTGATGTGATCTTGCACGTTGTGTCTTCAAAATGTATTAGCCACAGTCCAAAGGGAAAAAAAGCCCTGAAATGTTTCAGGTATCTCTGAGGCACTTTCCTTGCTTAAAAGATCCCTCCTGTTGCCGGCTCATTTGCCTGCTGAAGTCCTCTCCCTGTGCTCCTCTCTATTCCCAGCCATCACCAGACTAACTCACTCTGGTTCCCACGGCTGCCAGGAGCTTCCTGGGGACTTTCTGTTTGCCTTTCTCCTCTTCCAGGGACACGGGGCCAAGGGAAGTCATACCCACAGCTGCACTTTCCCGAGGCAGGGGACTGATGCTGTGGTCAGAATCACACAATGCAGCAGATTCCCCAAACCTGCACAAACTGCTGAAAAGCAGCTCCCGCCAGCTAAGGATGGTGCTCCATATGCTCAAATTCCCAAGTAAACCCCTCTTCCTCCCTGGCCTCTGGAGACAGATTGCATCCCATTACCCACGGAATAGACAGGATACAGCAAGGCACATTCGTGTGTGACAGAAGTCACAGGCTGTTCTGCAGTGTACCTGGTGTTTTACCCTCTACATACACAGCATGTTTAACAGTTTACATGCAGGTGCAAGTGGAGGAATCTCTATAACACTCTTCTTTGTTGAGGCATTTTCTTTTCTCCCTTTTTAGTTTTATTAACAAGGGGAAAAATCAAATACAACTTTGCACAAAATCTGAAGGTTCAGGATAAAAGACAAGAATGAAAAACGATTTTCAATATATCTAACAAAAAAGAGACTTATTTTAGCAAACATGCTATTGCCTCAATGCCAAGGGAAAAGCACTTGTCATTAGAGAAATGAATTGCTCAGCTGTTTATAAGCAAAAAGCTCTGGGGGAATTTCTCAAGGCCCAAACCACAAAGCGTTGCAGGGTTACACAAACATATGTTGCAGGTGTTTTGGGGTAGACAGGTGGGAAAACCTCAGCTACTAAAAAAATACTCCACTTAATAGATTGTATCTGAAACTAGATAACCTCAATGTAACAGAAAAAAACCAAACAAAACAGCAGCAGTGAATTCTACATCCAGGCACAAAAGGCTTTCCAAAATAATCATCTCACTAGTGTCAAATGGAATTTTTTAAAACTGATTTTTTCCAATATATTAACCAAATGCTGCCAAACCCTTGTCTTCTTCTCCCATAAACTACTAATATTTTAAGCCTAAACCAAGAACCAGGCTAAACCAAACATATGTAGAAAGAAAAGAAGGATCATGATGAAATGTTGTTCTACTTATTTTAACAATTATTTTTAGGAAGCAAATTTTCTCCTTTTTCCCCTCTTCAGCTGACATGGCAATATTTGATTTCTTCATAATTCTTGTACTGCCTAAGACATTTTTGTATTAAAATTCTATTTTTTCCCTTTCATTTGTTTCTAATGAAAGTTGGAGGATCATGTGACCCTAAATTCAAATAGGACTGAGAGGTCAGGAAGAGTTTACCTTTTCCTGCTAGATCATCTATGCTTCTTTCTTCAATAAAGATGACATAAACATGGCAAAAAATTTGGACTGAAAATAGAGCTCATATATAGCAGCTGAGATGTGCATAAGGAATAGTTTGTTCAGTCCAGCAGCAGTTTTTCTACTTGGCACTAATAAGGAATATGAAGTGTTTACTAATTATTATCTAATAACTTAGAGAGAGAACTTCACCTTTCCTCTCTTTATTCTTTTGTCAGATATTTAAGCAGCTGTCTCCGCCCCACATGAACAGACTTACACAGTATAAGTTATACATTACGGAAACATATCACAGTATTTTGTATACTAAACAACCAACCCACCCCAACCTCCAAAGCACCCAAAGCAACCACCATTCCCCAAACAAAAAAACCTTTATTTTCACCAGGTAATTCTCCTCTTCCCTTATTATACCTTCTGTAGAACAAGCAACCTGCTGGAGCACAGAAGGTATTTTATCCACCTATGAACCACTGAATGATTAGAATGAAAAAAACCCAGCGAGACATTAGATGACATAAGGTACTATTGACAATTCGAAAGTGGTTGAAGGCCAAGAGCAGAATACCATCTAAAGCATGGATTGATAGACTATCAATCCTGTGTATGAAAGCAGCACAACATGAAGTGTACACTGCACAGAACTAATAAAGAACTTCCTTTAATCACAGGAGTCAGGAGATCCATGCACTAATATTGGTGTTGGCACAGGAATGCCATAATCCTCAAACTGGGAATAATGCTTCCTGTTTACATTTTTCAGAAGATGCTTAGGGTCTCAATCATGGACCTTGTTATTTACAATGCAATAACAGCATGAAGAATTATCATATTTAATTGTTTCTAAAGAAAATGAAGGAGTTTTTTTTTCCTAAGCAACAAAATTTCTCAGAAAAAACTGAAAAGGAAAGAAAATTCAGTTAATTGGGTCAAGAATGGAAGACACCCCTGAACTCTGATTAGGCTGAAATAAATTATCTCCAATTTTGTTACGTGACAACCCTCCATTCCCCTGGCAACTAGAAATTTCAGACACCAGGAAGATATTTTAAATACTGTGCGTTATGGTCTGTTTTTAACTTCATACACACATGCTTTCTCTCACATGGGCATTCTATGACAAGAGATGAAGAACTGAAAAAAAATGACAAGTGAGATTTAAAAACGCTTCAGTGACTTGACTGAAAGAAATTTCTAGTTGTGTATTTTGGCTTCTTGTCCCAACCGCTTGGGAAGCCTTTTTTTATTTTCATTTATAGTATTACAGCATATTGCGTTTTAACAGGTAGATCAAATCCTACCAAATCAGCTTTTATTGATATTCCAGACAAAAAGACTCCGACCTGCCAACGTTCAAGTTCATAACCTGTGTAAAATCCCCATCTTGCATCAACAGAATCGCTTAAGTACCTTTTAAATCTGCCTCTTAATTTAGTTGCCTATTTTTCAGCTGAACCCTTGGTTTTAAGAAGTAAATTAACTAAATAGTAAGGTATAAATCTGACAGTGCTCAGCTCTAGCCCGTGACAGATTTATGCTCTGGCATCTTGCAGCCTCGCACAGTTAGGAACAGGAGTTTTACAACATTGTGGAGGAAAGCTCCAGGCTTTTGAAGGGAACACACAGCAAGCCTCGCTTTAAACCCTGGAATGCTCCAAATTATGAGATTTAAAATATGACATCTTTATGTACAGAAAAGCTACCACATTATGGTTTTATTGGCACTCGTTTTGGACAACCTGCATAACTCACTGATGGCTTTGTGAGTAATGCAGTTATCCGAAGCTTATACTTATACACCCCTTGTAACCACACTTACAGCATTTTATCTTCTCCAGATACATGCTTGCACACAAATCTCACATATCAGGGAAACACAAGAACATTTTAAGGTGCTATTTGGTTCTTTCTGCTACGTGGCGAAGAAACAGAATAATTCATGTTCTGCGTGTAATGTGCTACGTAGAACCACTTGAAAAAGGTCCCCAGGGGAGTGAAAAAAGCTCATTCACAGAGCCCCATGCACACACCACACCAAAAGGAATATGACATCCAAGTCTTTTCCTGTGAAACACAGAGAAGCTAAGGTCCTGGTGCTGCGGGACAAGCAACTCCTTTCATTTAGGATTCCAACCATGAGGAATTATCCTACAGAGCCATTTGATCACTACTGCTCCTTAAAAAGACAAAGGACAAAGACATAACATCTCCAAACCTAATTTTCCATAAAAATGTACAGCAAAGGATAAAACATACCATTCCCAGTTCTATCTTGACAGTATTTTGCACTTTCAGAGAAGCGCTTCCCAATACAAAGGTACCCTAATAGCCTTCATTACAATTGATACACTAATATTTACTGTAAAATATGTAGGTACACAAGTGGTAGATCTATATTTATATCAGAAGAGTCTGAACTCAAATTCCATTGTTATAGATTGGATATGATTCAGTAGCTAATATTTCATATACTACTGAAAAGTAATGAATCTATTTTTATATAACTCACAGTTTGTGTTTTGCAAATTTTAGTAAATAAATTATGATATGGAGAACTTTTGATTAGGTAGAATCAAAGTACTTTAAGTGCTTCCTTTTGCTAAACTACCTTGCAAACTAGAAATGATTAATTGAATTGTCAGGTGGCACATAAGAAGAACCATAACCACCTCACTTTAACACTGTTAAATACATTTTATTAGTGTAATTTTATAAATAACATTATTACTTTTTTAGGAGAGGGTCAGTCGCTTTAGATGACTTTTTAAATAGAAGTAAATCTATCAATTGAAAGAAACAGCCCCAAGAAATCCACACACAATAAGTTTTATTGGTAGCTAAAGTAATTAAGAGCTTAAAATGCTTCAGCTTCTTGCTTTAGCAGCAAGTACAATCAGAATTGCTTTTACTTTGCTACTGAGGATGTCAACTTGCTCAAATAGAAGGAACAGTTTAAAAATTCTGTCTTTCAAAGAGAACTTTCTCGCTCATCTTGTATTGGAGACTTGCTGTCAAATGTTAGCCAGAAGTAGAAACATGAGTTCCTAACTCACCTTTAGCCATTTCCTCAGAAAGACTCTGCACCTCCCCACCCTCCCAGAAATCAGCAGCCACACTCCCACTCCTTCCTGCCCTTAAGGTGGCCATGGCTCTTCTTCCTGCTGGGCCACACCAGATGGGCAATGAGGACGAGAAGTCACCTGGCTGGGCTCTGCTCTCTCTGCCAGCAGGGGACTGCAGCCCCATCTTGCTCAGCTCCCCACAGAACTGGGACAAATCCTTTGCACCATCCTATCTGTGGCATTACTTTAACTGTGAGAGGTGTCACTGTTCTGGAAGCTTTGCTTTATTCCCTATTATTTCTTACCATATTCCTATTAATTTAAGTGTAATGGTTGTTTAACTTGGAGGGACACAGTATTTGTGAGGTCTTACCCACACCACTGGCCTGTGTGTGCAACACTAAGGAGAGAGCAACACTTGGGAACTGCATTGCCATTGGCAATCCAAGAGATCAGCTTTTTCCCTCGAGTGATGACTACTGTGTTGCATATGGTGCTGCAGAATGAAAAAGACTTTGAAAGGTTTCTCATTTGAAAAGTCTTGACTAGATGACTAATCATCCACTTTCCAAGTTTTTTTCCTGAAAATATTGCTTGTGACATACAGGATATATTGAAGATGACTGTTTGATGGTGGGCTGATTACATGGTTAATGTACCAGTGAAGAGATTGCAATGAACTTTGAGAGAGATAAGAAAGCTTTTGTATCACAAGTATTGACCATGTAGCCTTTTTGTATTTTAAAATCCATAGGTGCACTGGGAAGGAAGGTGTTGAAACAAATGTACAAAAATGAAGCGGATTTTTAATTCATGGTACACTTACTATTTTTATGTGGTACTATGGCAACATGGTTATTCCAAGTAATTTATCATTAAACTCTTAGCCGCCTGTCATACCTTATTCTATTAATGAAACACAATAACTGCATATTTAAATCAATAATTCTTAAAACAAAGCACAGACTATTTCATTGGAAAACATAAGTTTCTCATTTTAAGAACGTGAACATAAACAAAGAATAAGTTAATATCAAGGCCCACATTAGAAAGCTTAGCATGCCATTACAGAAAAAATGTTGATTTATTTAAAGTGAGGTGTTTAGATTACATCTAACCTTACTGTATTTGCAAATGGGAATGTTAGAACATCAAAATGCTTGAGTTCACTACAAGGAATTGAATGTGGTTATAAAAGGAGAGGTCCAGTTGAGAACATGCAAAATCTTAAACTTTCAGAAATTAAGGCAAATGGAAGTTCTCTGTGAATCACTGAAAGTAAATGCATTTCTTTTCTGTTTCTCCCAAGTCCTTTTCTCCCAGATGAAGAGATGTGTAATCAGCTTTTCTGGAAAACCTCATTTCCTTTATCACTCATATCCCATGTAAAGGCAACTCTCCTTTAAAGTACAGGTGACCTTAGTCAGGCAACTCCCCTTACTTAAAGTGCAGGCAGCTCATACTGCACTAGGATATCCATTATCCCAGCTTCCCGATAACTTACTTTTCATGCACCTAACCCCCCCAGAGTATCGTTGCTCCTGAAAAATCAGTCACATTCCTCAAGATCAAAACTAAAAAGCTGGAGTGTTTGTTCGGAGTCCCCCTCCCCCTCGCTGGTTCCCCTGTACCGCAGTGGACCCGCGCCCCAGCAGTTCCTCTGCGTGGAGGTACAAATTAATGAGCTGCTAGTGCCGGAGCAGCGCCAGATCCCAACTTCTGATTGGCTGCAATCTGGTCATTAAAGAGAGGTAATTAATGCCAGATTGCACACACAATGCTAACAAACAAACAAAACAACCCCAAACCTGCTTTTCTCCTGCCACAAACGGCAAAACAACAATACTGACATAACGGCAGCGTTCAAAGGACAGTTGCAGCTCTGCAGCGGCACCTCAGTTAATGAGTGTATAGAAAAGAGTTTATCTGAAGAAGAAGAAAGTGAAACTCAACAGCCTTTCAGGCACATGAAACCAGCTTGGAGAAAACTCTGAGACGGTGGCAGCTACTTAAGAAGAAAATTCAGCTGAAAATAAATGTACAAAGAGTTCGGTTCAAAATTTCAGCAATGTGTTTTCCCCTTGTCACTCGTTGCTCACATAGTGAATAGTGTTAAAAGCTAGAATGCAGATTTCTCCAACTATGCGTTATATGAGTGATCAGGACCATATTTTATTGTTCAAGTTTTCTGGCAGTACCTGTAATTTCAGTCATGACGAACTAATACGACTTCTTTGAAATGTCATGTATGCTTCTCCATGGATTTAGTTAGAATTTAATATTATTATTACATAGCCACTTTCAATGTCAGCAAATAGCTGAAATACAATGTTGAGTAAGTATCAGCAGCAGTAACTGGAATATTATTAACATAAGTAACAAATTAATTTCCATCAACCAAGCACATTCTTTTTTTCTTTTTTTTTTAGTTGATAGCTTATGATAAAAGATGTCTCCACTGAATTAAGCTCCTAACTAGCTTGCTCAATGAATGGGGTAACTCACCATGTGAAAAAATATCTCAAACCAAACTTTTTTTTCAGAAAAATGAAGAATAAATACAGTAGGCTTTCAGACAAAGGATAGTTGTCAGGTTCTTAGTATGCAATGCAAAACTGTAACATTCTATGTAGTGCTTTAGTTTTCTACTGTCATTGTGATAAGGTTAGCACTTCAACATAGAACAACATACAAACAGGAACACCCAAAGATGAAAATTACTTTGCTTATGTTGCTGTATTAGAATTTTATTTGCTAAAGGGTGAAAACAGATTTTCAAAATTCACAGTTAACTTAAAACAATAGTTTTAAACCTTTTATTCCTAGCCCTGGCTGCCTTCAGGAAGGAAAGAACATCTGGTTATTTAAGGAACACAATATGTTCACATTTTCTATGACTTTTGTTTCTAATTGGGTTTTTTAATTTTTTTTTTTATTTGAACAACTCTAGTTAGAACTATGTTTTTTAATCACTTTATATTTTTCCAATGCCCTGTCTCCATATCTCTACTTCTTAATTTTGCTGCCTTTGCTTTGAAAATTAACAGTGCTCAGTGGTTTTGATAAGGAAAAAAACTGAAGAAAATGAGCCACTCGTGGTGTATTAAATATGCAGACACGCACCTTCAGTAAATGTTTTTGGATATACATAAAAGAACCTTCCCTTATTTTTTCATTTTACATATACACAATTTTAATAGCCCATTCTTCCATAAGAAGCTCCACTTTACATTCAGAAGGACTGTAAGTGCATAGAAGTTACTTTAATATAAATAATTGAGGCAATTATCTGTTCAAAGATTAGAAATGTGAAACAAATACTCTGCTAAGCAGGTTAACTTTATCACCCTATGCAAAGACAACAACACTGATTTGAGCTTTTCATTCCATATTTTCCGAAGAAGTGGAGCTAGCCAAATGCAGAAAAGGCTGAAAATCAATTATTCTGCATTGATCCATACTCATGCCTGTAAAATCTCTCAGCCTCCCCCCTCAGAGACAGGTGCATTAACTTGTTTTCAGCTATTACAGAGATGTGTGTTTCTCTTCTGTGGCACTGAAAAATATCAGCGATGTGGTATCTAAAATGTTCTCTCATCTCAACTGCCAACTGGGCTTCACAGAGTGAACAGGAGAGCTGCTGCAAGCATTAGGGTAATGGCAAGTACTAATTACTTTTCATATTAGTGTTAATACTGGATAATGCTAAGGCTTCTGGTAAGGTTTGATTCCACAAAAGGTCAGGATATTGTACTTGTCCATCTTTAAGAAAAAAATACCACCCATCTTTTAAGTACAGCTTTCTTCTGACATTTAGGTTGCTCTCCTGATGATGACTGCAGTGAAAAGAAGCAAACAAAATGTGACAGGTTCATCAAGCCAAAGTTTAGCTCTCCTGATAGACTACAAGGCAAAAAATAAGAAGGATATACCTATTATGCCAGACCAAGGAAACAGAAAAAATAATAGATGTTTTTAGATGTACAAACCCAGGTTATCTCCAGAACTGGAAGTTACAGACGGAAAAGCTGTATCAGGTCCATCTTAACAACTTTACCATTTATGACAAGATTTTTCCTTAAGAACCTTTCAGTTTTATGCACCTACCCCCAACCTTCCTTAGTCCAAAACCCTCACAATCTCCGCTCTATAAAATGACTTGGTATTTTCCTAGTTGCAAAAAGAACACGGAAGACAATACATACTATCAAACCTGCAAGAAGTAGATTCCTGTTTGTTCCTGGCCATGACTTCTAAACTGCATTTCTTGTCCAGCTGAGATTTAAAGCTCCAAGGAGCAGAGAGCAAGCCTCTCTCAGATATTTGGAGCAACACTAAGCATTCTTGGTATGTTCAACAAATAATGAAATAAGCCACTGGAGCATGCAACTGTCTCCCAGAGAAGAGTTCCCTGATTTCATATATTAAAACCCAAGCGAAATCTTAGAAGAAATGCCACGCAGAGCAGCTCAGCCCTGGATAAGTAGAGAAAAAATTGTACTGAACCAAATGTTATTTCCTATTAGAAACCAGAAGCTTGTGATGGAGAAATGCACAGGAAAACATCAAAGAAGGAAGAAAAATAATTAAGCACTGAATTGGTTAATCACCACTTACAAGTTACACTACAGACTAAAATCTCTTTGTCATTTCTTCCAATCTCTTTTTATCTGCACAGGGAATAAGGGCAAACTGAATTATTTCTATGCAGCTAACAGAAAAAAAGGAATCATAATTTTCCCACTTATTTTGGTATATAATCTGTGCACTGACTTTAGACTCCTAGAGCACCCATTGTGCCTTGTTGAGTTTTCCCTTTCATTCTGTTCAATGAAAAATGTTGACAGACTAGGAAATGTTTGTGCATAGGTCTTACAGAACACCAAGACTTCTATTTCAGTTATATGGAAAATAGGGACTGAACCAACATATGTTTACAGACACGTAAGTGGAACTTAAAGTCACACCCAGGAAAAGGTAAGAAACAGGTACTCAAGTCATAGCCTTGAAAATACATTTCTCTCTCAGACCAGGAGCTATTTTTTAGTTTTAGAATGATCCTTTAGAACAGGTGTTCCTTAATGTAAGAAGTCCTGATCTGCTTACGCAGCTTCAACACAAAGACCCAATGTAAAATGAGAGGTGGCTGCAAGTCCCTTAGGCTCTTCATTCTCTGGAAATCAGAGCTTCTCAACCTTCAGAGTATTTTCCAAGCAGAAAAGTACAGCTCAGAATGTGAAGCAATTGCATTTCATTATATTTAAATTGACAAAGCAACTACCACTCTTTGCATCAAAGAGTTTCAAGTACTAATTCACCTGAGCAAAGGGAGAACTACATGAAAGACATGGTAGAACTACATCCAGTATTTTTCTGAAAGGTATTCAAGGCCCACCTGAGAATGTTAATTAATAGGACACCAAGGCCTTATGCACCTGACAACTTCATTCTGTTGGAGAAAAGAGCAGAAGGAGTGGAATAGTGATTAAGCCTCTTTGTGGGAAATTGGTGGTTAACTTTTGCTCCCTTCAGCTGATAGGATATCTTGTATGCTGCCTAGCATGTTTCAGAGGACAGCTGAATAATTAGTAATCACTTTATTGTTTAACATATCTCTTCAATAAATGACAGATTACATATTGAATTCAGATGGATAACTGAGCATAGTTTTCCTCCCTTTGTATCTTTTTTCTAAAAAATATTTCTATCTTCTTTTGCTAAGAAAGTACATAAATGAATGCTGGGCAGTTTGATTTCACAGACTGCTGCCAAAATCTTAAGAAAGATTCCTGAGATCTAACGTTAGAAACTTTCTTACACACTGAAAAGATGATACACTTTACTTCTCATCATGAAAGTAATCTTTGTGCCTGAGAGGAATGAAGAAAGCAGTTATAAGGATGCAAATTTCTGCAAAAAACTGATACAGAAAAACAAAGAGACAATTTTTTTCTTAATCCACAAAAGTGTAAACACTGGTACAGAATGAAATTTTGCAGAAGGCAGTCAGAGTGCAGAAGTGATGAATTCTTTTCCTTTCAAAGATGTTGTGCATCAAGAAGATGAGGGAGCTCAGACTTTACACTTGCAACCTACTAATGGGACATGTACAAAGACAGTTCAAAACCAGCGACACAAATTCTGCTATCTGCCAGAGATCTGAGTAAGCAAAGATTACTGAGTACAGCTTCATCTTAAGCACTTTATCCACTATACAGTGGGTATGTCCTGTATATTATACCCACACATATACATGTGACATTCTAAAACAGCAAGAGGTTTTCTTCTTTTTTTTTTAATAGATGAATATATCAGAAATTCTATGCTAGTAATATGTGACATAAAATTTATTAATTTATACATTTTATTCATGTGAATCTTTACAGGCTGTAACATCAAACTCCTGTTTTTAATCAAAAACCATCACATAACCATTATATATTGGGCAGGGGTAGTGCTTTAAGGATTAACAGTTATTAATCCCAGAAATCCCATGAAAAAGGTCTTTCAGATGAAATTGAATGATGCTTTCTCTACAGCTTACTAGGTTTTATATAGTAACATTACTGTTTCCCTGAAAAGTATACTTTATCCTAGAAGTCTGTGCAGAATACCAAGCAAAGTTATTCTGAGGAGCACATCTGCAGTTATCAGAGCTCCGGGATAACTTTAGCGAACTGTCCTTTAACGTATTCTTTAAAGAGTAAAGGAACTTGTTTCTACTTTGTTTCCAATTCTTTCCTTCAGCTCTTTTGTCAGGTAAGAAGAAACTTGAAACTACCATTTAGTTTCCAAAATGTAGGTTGTTATTAACTTCGTAGCCTCTAGAACATTTTATTAAAGTGATTTATTCCTGTATTAACAGAGCGAGGATCTCACCTTTGGATCTCGGAGAAAAAGTGCTCTTAGGATAAGGGAGTGAACATCTCCAATAGGTGGATAATGCATCAGAAGACCCAAACACGTCTGATAATTACTTGAAATCACTAGGATTAAAATGAAAATTAAAAAAAAGAGAGGGAGAGAAAACATTACTGTCTTATTTCAATATTTCAAACCAGTACTTTTCCCAGTAAATTCATTACAGTTCAGATTTTGCTGTCTTTTCCCATGTGGTCTCTCAGAACTCAAGCAGAGTAAAAGGTGATATATACATAATCAAGCTTCATGACTACACTTGGTCCAGTCTCATTAAGAACAGTTCTAAAACTACGACTTTATGTCATAGACATTTACGTTAGCTCCAGGTTCAGGTGCCTCAATTTCGACCTCTGTAGCTGTGCACCTGAAACCTGCCCCAGTCAGTGGAGCTCAGGGCAGTGCCATCAGCAGAGCCTGAAGAACTAGTCCTGTACCCCAAAATGGACACGGACTTTTCACACACTCCTCCACAGACATCTAAATTTAAATATGGTAATCTGCGTTTATGGCTTTATGATAAGTTTGCCCCACTCTGACGATTTTTTGCTGAAATATCTTTTATGTTGTTCTTATATACATATTTGCATACATATGCACACTCAGATACCTAAGCATACATAAAATTATTCAACAACTCCTTGTTTTCTTCTAAATCAGAAACTTCACAAAATGTCCAGGAAAAAAGGAAAAGACTAGATTTTGATTTCATAAATACTAAAAATTATAGTACACCATTAACTTGCTTAGATTTTTTTCACTTATTCAGAAAATTTACAGCATGCTTTCCTAAAGTTTATAATTTTGTTCTAATCTGCTTGATTTTATCTGAATTTATGTAAGCATACTCTATGGCTTTTTGCTTATTGTTGTCATCTTCAGGTTTTTTTTTCCTTCCCAAATCAATCTAATTATGAGTGCAATTATTAAAGACATCTTTTCAAGCAGGTCTATGTAAACTACTTCATTTCTTTTGCACCATCTAAATCCAGGCAATCCATCTGCCACAGCTGTCAAAGCAATGCCTGTTAATGATGCCTCCACTCTGCAACATAAAGACAGCCTCCAACAATAGCAATTGTAAATAAATTTCTAACAAACTTTACTATTCTGAGAACTTCAGCTGTAGTAAAGAAATACCTTTAATTAATCAGGGGTATTGCAAACACAAAATTATTTTGAATCACTAAAAGGCAAAATAAAGGGTGGTTTTGTGGACAGAAATTTAAATGGTTTACTTTTTTCCTTTCATGTGAATAAGCCTCATATCCTCCTGCACCTTACCTCCCTCAACAAGAGGATTATGGGGAAAAGATGCAGGACTGGGCAAAATGAATAATTATAATCTGTGTAAGGAACCACTTTATCATCTTCATTTCCGTTGCTGATCCGACAGCTTGTAATTTCATACATCTGCTTTCATTTGTAAAGCACTCACTTATCCTACTCATTCTTTATCTGTTCTGCCTGTTCTTTTTCCTACCCTTTGTTTTTCTTGTTCATATTCAGGTACCTGCTTTTTCTTCTTGAAGTCACAAAGCTGGCATAATGAACACAATACAATGGCCTCCGTCAGAGTCCTTTCAGAGTATAATACGAGCACCACACAGAACATACCCAATCAAACTCTCATACGTAAATCAAATTTGAGATACTGAACTGCAGTTGTGATCATGATGCCTTTTTACCAAAGCAAATAAAAACAGTGAATATTGATATTAAATGCTGAATAGTTTTATAAATGATAGACACTAACACCAATGTGTTTCTCTTTTTAACAAATAAGTATATGTTCTGTTCTGCAATGTAAAATGGATTAAAAATATCCTTTTTTTATTTTTCCTGGAAGAGTTCTTCGCTGCCTCACAGATACAGAGAAAACTAAATATTAAAAAACCTGATTTATTTTAATGATGCAGACTTGACCCCTGACAAAAAAACCCTTATCATCCAGAAAGTTAAAAAAATTCCAGCACTTTTAATGGAAGACCTGCTAACTTTTATAGAGGGTTTTTTTTTTTTTTTATCTTAAGGGTTTCCCCCATATATTTAAACTGAAAGAGTTTAGATGGGACATAAGGAAGAAATTCTTTACTGTGAGAGTGGTGAGGCACTGGAACAGGTTGCCCATAGATGTTGTGAATGCCCCTGGAAGTGTTCCAGGTCAGGTTGGATGGGGCTTTGAGCAACCTGGTCTAGTGGAATATGTCTCTGCCCATCCCAGGGGATTGGTCTAGATGATCCTTGAAGGTCCCTTCCAAACCAAACCATTCTATGATTCTTGTGTCTTCAGGACAAAATCTATAATATTATGCAACAGAGTAGCAGTTTTCTTAAAAATTATAGAGAAATAGCAGTAAAAACTGGATATACTTATTGGTGTTAAAAGGATTTCTAGAAGTCATCTATAGGATGAAGTTTCTGGAAGGAGATTCTGTGAAATATGGATTTATCCACTCTCAGCAGTAGCTGGTGTGTCCAGCTGCTTTGTAAAAAGCTTGGTGGTTCTTCAGCTGTGCTTTTCCTTCTCTCCTTGGCTTAGTGGGAGTCACATCTGGATCCCGCTTCTATTGTGATCCACAAGTTCTCACTTCCCCAGAGAAGAATGCTACTGGCATTTCTCAGGAAAGGAGGAGAGAAACTCCTCTCCATAGAGAAAACAATCTTACTGTCCTTTTCTTAATAGTGTAATTCAAGGCCCAGAGGAACATTAAATTCCCTTCTCCCTTCTGATTTAGAAGAGACTGACCTTTCTCTGTTGGCCCAATAACCACCCCTGGATACAAGCAGCAGTAATATGGTGGACAACCTGGACATTCACTGTACTGTCCAAAACAAAGTCCAAATTTTCTGATACATGTAATTTCTTAAAAGTTTAATGTTTGATGTCACTGGTCCTGTACTCAGATTACTTTGTAGCCCTGGAAGGGTGGGACTACTCCCCCCTGCTGCTTTACACATGGCCACGTTCTCCTCAGTAGGCCCTAAACTGAGTTAAACATAGACAAATGAACATCTTGCACTATAACAAAAATAACTAATCAGTTCCTCTAAGAAGAAGCTATGGCTCCTTTATTTCTCTCAAAATATTCACAGCGCTTTTAGAGATGAAAAACTAAATTCTAACAATGACCATACCTACTCCTCAAGTGGAAACAAGATAAAAATACACTTACTCTAATACTGTTCAGTCAAAATTAGCTCCTGGTGCAATAATGGCATTAATTTACTATGCAAAATATAGATAGGTCTTCCAGGTTTGTTCGTTCTTGTCCCTCTGGGAAGGAAGTTGGTAAAATACATCTATTTTTGCATCACATCCTTCCCTCCATTCTGATTTCATCAGCAACTGCATGGATATTCACACTGGTGAAACAGAAGCAAATTTTCATGCTTCTGATTTGACAAATTAAAAAACCAAAGTTTTGCAAGAATTTCGCCAAAGAAACACATGAAATAATTTATTAAAATTTACAGCTACACTGGTGCACAACCCTATGCTTGGCTTGTGAGGATTATCACTCCAAAGACAAAGACCTGCTTGGATACAGATGTAAAACTGAACAGAGCAGTTTACCAAATGGCTGTGTACATGATTATATATCTGTAATCTCTAAAATATATACGCAATAATCTGATAATCTAAATGTTCCCTTCTCCTTGAATAATATATTGTTTGAGCAACAGAGGATTTAAAAACTAAAATAAAAACGAGAAATACAGCAGAAATAATACTTTCTTAAAATCATGTCCTTGAGAACATCATAATACAGCACAGAAAAAAAATTCATCAATTCTCAAACCAGCAACTTTCACCCATCCCCAAATGTGTTGTTATAAAAGAATCAGCACAATTTCTAAACTTTCAAATGCTTTGGGTACTGTATTATTATAATTGCTTATATTTGACATTTTTATAACATAATATCTTAGGAGCTTTATTATTGTTCTTATTGTTTCAAAGTTTCTAAACTAAAAATTTCCCGATGGTTTATTTAAATTAAAGATGATTATCACCATTGGATGTTTTGAGATTATATTTCCTTTCACCAAATAAAGAGAAGCTTTTATAAACTTATTTTACTTGAAAATGTTTTTAAAATTACTACCACTTTGAACTCTGTTCAAAGCTCAAGTATTATCAGCAATAAAAATATGAGGAAAAACCAAAAAAATTTCTTTTACAGATTTATAACAAAAGCTTTTTTATGAAATCAAGAACTGTGGAAATTGTTGTGGTTTGAGCTTGATGTTGGAAAAATATATTCAACTTTACAGTATTTATGACTTAATTTGCTTCCCCATTCTATTATGCTTAGAGTAACTAACTAGGTCCAGGTGTAGAACAAGAAGTTACTGATTACAGAAACAGTCAAAATATGAAATATTAGCTGTCCTGATGAGATGACTTTGCCTCTCATTTGGGCAAACACACTACACTGCAAAGCTATTTACTACTCTATTTACTAAGCCTGGGAAGTTCAGAGAAAAGAGGGAGACTGATTTTGTACAAAAGCCTGAAACACATTTTTAGCTCACATTTCAGTTAACTTATACTGATACTTGTACCTCCGCACCACAAATCAAAAGAAAACAAAACCAGAACAACTTTCCCTCCTCACGAAGAGAGAGGCTTCTTACAAGCACAGTTGTAATGTGTTTTTTTTTAACTGTAAGCAATGACACAAAATAAAATAATGATGCTAAGAAACTTTCTTAAATACCTCTTCAGTGCATTTCTCTACCAAAAATTTTAAGATTACTTCAGTTTACTGCTAATAAACAAGCAAGATTTAGATTGCAAAACATAATGACCTGGAATCAGATCATCCTGAAACATCAGCATTAATTTTGAAACCTATGACCAGAATTAAATGTCCACTTCTCTGAGAGGAATGAAAGGTAGCTCTAAATTCTGCCTGTTTATTAAAAAATAATTAAAAAGCACATGAAGACAGGCAGTGGAATGACATGTACGTGTAAAGTACCACGTTATATTTTCAAGACTGGGCTCTAAAATAGGAACCACAGATGTTGAAAACTTCCTATGTCCTAGAATACAAAATTGTGTCAAAT
Organism: Daphoenositta chrysoptera; assembly: GCA_013397915.1. Lineage (NCBI taxonomy): Eukaryota > Metazoa > Chordata > Aves > Passeriformes > Daphoenositta > Daphoenositta chrysoptera. The sequence continues at coordinate 442,977 of VZRO01001248.1, forward strand.
ATGTGACCTTGTTATAACCTAAAGCTTACAGATGGTATATACTTAACTCTGAATAACTTGCTATAGAATTCATATACTTAATGACAGCCATACATCTTGCTGTGAAATGCATACTTTGTTGCATCAGTTGCATACAGAAATTTTTGCAGAATATGATAGGACAGAAAGAAATCCCTCAATTAATCATTATGTATCTTTCTCCTCTCATTTACAATTATATAAGCTAAAATCTTGATTGCTTGTTTGTCCCAACTTAATATTATTGGTCATCACTAAATTACAAGAATTCACCTGTGCACAAATTTCAGGTGTACCGAATCAAAATAAAATAAATGATAATTTTTTTAAGATGCCACTCTTGCACACAATAAACATATTCAGTAATTGCTACTCATCTTTGCGTTTCCTTCAAGATATCTCTTCAAAAATTGTGAGTCATTGTCTTGTGCATTTTCTCCTTTCTCACAGGGGAACAGCATAAAAATATTTCAAGTGTCACAGGGAAGCTTTACTCAATTCATGAGCTCGGTCGGAAGGTGGAGCTCTATACTTGCCTGTATCACTTAGAGCACATAAAATCTGCAACTCCATGTAAAAACACAGAACTACTCACAAAACAAACCTGAATTTAACTCCAAGATACAATTTGTTTCATAAATACAGCAGGCCATGTCTGATAATAAATAGCTCCTCTCCCAGTATTTGGAATGATTTTCAATACGTTAAAAAAGTCACAGTGAAATTTAGCATGTTTTAAGGTCTCTTTTTCTTTCAAAGAACAGGTTTGCATTCTTTAAAAAAATGGTAAGATAGCTGATACTTACAGGCATCTCTGATATACAACAACATGGCTACAAAAATGTAGTCAACTAAATTCAGGGTGATGCTGTCAGCAAATAGAGCATCCCAGACAACCAGAAGATCCTGAAGTGGGAATTCCCGTCCAAACAGGAGCCTTACCCATCGCCTGAAAAGAAGGGAAAAGTTATGATTTGCATTTCTCCATTTTACCATGTATGGTAAAGTCAGGACACATACTGCAGGATCAACTACAGTCCTAAACATTTTACCAGAAAAATTTGCAAAGCATCAAGATCTGTGATAACAACTTAACTAATTGTATTTGTGAAAACGTTACTGCATCTACATCAAAGAAATTATACATTACAGACTGTAGAAGCTTCACTGACTAATATTATTATGTGGGTGACCCTCAAAGGACAAAATACATCAATCCTATATACCACATTTTTGAGCATTTAATGTGATAGTGACCTAAGATGAAACGGAGAAAATGTTATACAAGAATGGCCTGGAACAGCAAAACCAGGAGGATGAAGCCAGTAGTTTATGAGAAGCCCTAAAAGCCCAGTCAAGCGAAAGCCAGTTCAGAAGCAGATGCCAAACAGCAACTGAAATGGACCAGGTCACAGTTACTGCAAAGGGGCTTTCCCCCTGTTATGGATGACAGTGTCTGCAGCTCCATGTAAAATATGCTATGGATGCTTTTTTCATTAAATCTAACTTAAATCTTTGCCAGATTTAGTGATAATCTGCATGTAGACTATACTGTTAATTCCTGTTCATCTCTGTGTCCTTTTCATACCTAGCAAAATGTGAAAATTTGTCATATTAAATGCAATATTTGCTTGAGGCTGGAAGCTTGAGATGCAGTAGAAGAAAACTGTTTCTCTAGAGTTCTAATTTCTAGTTCTGACTCTTACACTGACTCACTTGGTGACCTCAGGAAAGGTACTTCTCTTCCCTATTCCAGAACAGACCCACTAGCTTTGTGTCTTTTTAGGTAGGATTATCTAAGGTCACATTTGAACGAGCTAAAGAATAGTTAGTAACATTAATCCTGAAATAGTTATTACGAAATGGACTTAAAAATAATGAATTACATTTTTAGCTGGGATATGCAAATAGCTACGCATGTGGAATCTGTTTATTCAGTGGCAAGAAAAGATTGATTGCAAATTTCTGCTAAGCAAATTAAGTCATTCTTTAAAACTCACAAAAATTTCTAAAAAGGCAACTAGAAATTTCTTGTTCAAGATTAGTTTCATTCGTAAGAATTCATGTTTAACCACTTTTGTTCCAGAACTCATTGTTGATTTAAGGCATCTGGGGTTTTGTTTTTGGTTTTTTTTTCTGATTCCAGTAATAAAGAAAATACTGGACAAATGAATTCCAGCATGCTGGTCTAGCACAAGCTTTGAAGATAGTAACAATCTGTACAAAAAGACAGTCTCTTATAAAAGAAATTCAAAGGGACTGTTGTGAGTCAAGGTTTTGTTCACTAAACTTTTATTCCCCATGCCACTGGAACCATATGTACAATCCACAAAAATATCCATGTACAGATTTAGAGATCACTACATAGACTCTTTTCCTTGCAAGATATGTTCCCTTTTAAAAGTGAAAATACGTGATTTCAAAAGACAGCTTCATCTCACTCTCATATCAAACAATTATGTTCTAAGGTCTTGTAACTTTTTATGTTAGTACAGTAATTACAAAAGTCCCAGTATTAGCTAAAACAAAACAAAAACTCTGTATTTCCCCCTCTGATAAAACCTCTTTCCTATGAGGACTTATTTTGAGACCTCAGAAAAAGAATCAGAACTGTTAGACAAAAGCAAGGCTTAGCTAGTGCATTTAATACCATGTCTATTCTACCTAAGGGATTTTGCCATGGAGTGGCACACTACCCTGCAGTGCCTAGCCTACAGGAGACTTTTGTCCTGTGGTGACACAAACATTACCCAAACTCTGCGTGAAGCCCATTACCTGCATTAGCAACTCCTCCCACCTGTAAAACTACAAATTTCAAGTTACACAAACCGTTAGGCAAGAAATCTCAGCTAAGCTTGAAGCATTTGAGCTGACTTTGCTTGCAACTACTCAAGTCTCATTCAAAAGCCTTGCTAAGACTCTAATACACTTCAAGAGAAAAAATACACCATCGTGTAATGGGATTTGTTATTAGTCCTTTATTAGAAATCTCTTTTGCTTCTTTACTACTTCATTATGCAGTGTTAATCGTTTGTAGATGCAGGTTTATTCTGCTCAAGCAGAAGTCATTCCTTTTTTTTCTCCTGCTTTTATATTTTCTCCTGGGAAAATTAAATCTCATTCCCCAGAGGTATCACGTTTCACAGATGTAGACTGCTGAAGAACAACTGGACTTCCTTTTGCAACCATAATATTGCTGTTAATTATTTGAACCTTCCTGTCTTAAAGGGAGTAAGCAATTCATACTGTTGTAAATGCATATATATACTAACTGCTCTCTTATTTTTTCCAGCAACGTTTAGCTCACAGCATCTATAAACCGAGGGCCCTATTGCCTATGAACCATGCTGCCATATGGCAGGACTTCACTCAGCTTTTATATTCATAAAAAAAAGATCTTACTTCTTTAACTAAGTGTCCGCACTGAAAAGCAGTCTTTCAAACTAACACATTTTTATTGCTTTCACAAATATTTGCAGAGAATTGAGACACCCTTAATAATTGCCTTGGACATGATAAACCTTTACTTTTTGTTTTTCTCCCCCCCCCCCTTTTTTTTTTTGGTTGTTTGTTTTTGGGTTTTTTGGGGGGTTTTTGTTGCTGTTGTTGTTGAGATGGCTGTCTGTGTTTTAATTATTGTTCTGTCCTGTTAATCTTGCCTTACATCTGTTACACCTGCAGACTGTGAGACTCACAATAGCATTCCTTTTATCACATGTGGTAATACAATAATTCATATTTTACCAGGCACACTTAGCAATTAAAATCTACAAAAAACCCCCCCCAGATTCTTTAAAGCCATAATACACTAAGGTACTACTACCTACATTGTAGAATATGTAACTGTATCTTCCACTTATGATTCCTATATAATTAAACCAATATTCTCAAGAGATCAGTAATTACTAGCAATAGATAACCATTCATTAATGACCTTACAATATAGGGAAAGCAGGAGAAAACTCTGTGCTAGTAAAGCCATTAAATAAGGCAATGCTCCATCTTTACCAGTTTTAACTGACACCACAACCATTTTAACTGAGATTTACAGGACAATTCCCCAAGCATCAGAATTTAACCTTATGGTTCATGTTCCATATATTTAGTTGCTTATCTTCTCAGTCTTCTTGGAAGGCAAAGAATTATTTTTAAAAAAAATTAAATAAGCCCAAGAAACAGTTATAAAAGAAGCAAAACAAACAGTTTAGGAATGTTTATGAGGCCAAAACAACACAATGAAATCAGAGAGAATAAGCAAAACTGTAACAACAGGAACAGGGAAAGCATCTCTCTGAAGCTAAATGACTTGATCTAGGACTTACAACTTGACAAGGTGCCTAAAAAATTCTACTGTTAAGAGCATGTTTTCAGTCATTTTTACATTTGTTAAACTCAATGTTCAGTACAATTTCCACTCCAAGCATCTGCTCAAGGCTTGATTTTTTTCATTCATTGACACTATTCATTAGAAAAAGGCTAAAAAAATTCTTCTTGTGCTTAACTTAGTTTTTTCCCCAAGCATTTCACTAAGGTCTAGAATCAAAACAACAAGGTCTCTGGTATTTTCCTTTTTACTGTGCATATAAAAAAAAGAGAAACCCAAATTTGGTAATTCCTTCTTTGACCTAAACACAGCAGAGTGAAGATTTCCACAGAGCATGTTCTGTTTCTTCCTAACTCTTGCCACCAGCCCAAGAATGCATCTGCCACCCTCTGCTTCATCCCAGCTACACTATTCTTCCTGGATGGGAAATGGTAAAAGTGTGTATCATCCCCTGCAATGGCTACTGTCACTTAGGGGACGTGGTGGCAGAGGATGCTGTTGCTCTCGTTTCCAATGCTTGCAAGACTAGTTGAGGTCTTTCAGGAAAAGAAGGGTCAGTAGGATTTTGCAGGATGTCATTTCATTTTCAGTGTAAGTTTTGCTGCCTTTTTTTTTTTAAATAAGAAAATTATTTAAATGGACTGTAAGTATTGAAAAGAACACCATCTTATCAAAACTAAGCACTCGGAAGCTGAGAAATGCCAAAATTAACATCAGTTGTTTACTAACTGAGAAAATGATATGTAAGCTCTGTCTCTTTAAACTCTGTCATGAATTATGTTCAAGCAAACATTTGTAGCCAGTGCAATTTACTATGTAAAGTCATGGTCAATAATTTAGGAGAAAGGGTAGACAGACTTGAGCTGTGATCTGGTTGTTCAAAAATAAGATACGGAAAAAGGATGAGGAGCAACATTTGTATAACACTTTCAAAAGAACTTAAAATTATACAGAAGATGAAGACTTTAGTTGTTCATTGCCAGCCAGTAACCACTACTCTGGGCAGACTTGATGCCTGCACTATGATTTCAGGCTGTTTCTAACCTAGGGAAACGAGTGGGCTGCAGATGAGGAAGGCTGAGTCCCTCCTTCAGAGGCACCCAGGGGTAACATGGGGGCTACTGCTCCTACAGCAGTGCTCACCAGCACTTGCATGGATGAGAAGGAAGTACACAGCAAAAGCACCCTCAAAAGAAGACATTTGATTCCAGAAACTCTCACAGATTTGATAGTTGCAAGAGGCAGTCAGAGGGGAGACAGGCAAGTTCAATCGGAGGATGTTTACAGGAGTTCACTTTCTTTTAGTGACACAAGGACACGAAGGAGAGCAATCAAGACAAGCCTCAGCAACACTCCAGCTTAGACCTGTTACACAGCTAATTTCTCCAGTGCTCCATCTCCTTCCTTAATAAATCTCATTTTTATTAAAACTTCCATGGCTTTATATCGTTCAGGATTTTGTACTGATTATCCTAAAGAGATTAATAAAGCAGTCAAATGATACAAGACAGGGAAGGAAACATGCCTGAAGTATAATCACAACTTGTTCTTTCAGCTACTCTTCTACAAGGCTTTTGTGGAAGGGCAGTACCGCTTATGGTGCATGTGGAACTCTTAATGATCACGGATGAGAAGAAAGGCAAAACAGCTAGGTGTCACAATTAACAAAATGGCATTTCTAAGATAAACAAAACCTTATTAAAATCCAAAATTTTGTCCGAACAGAAAGAAGCCTGTGAAATCCCTATAAAGCCAAAAAAATGATGTAAGAAGTTATGTGGGAAGCTCAGCAGACTTTCGGGGATTTACAGAGACTTCTAATGTGTTCGATTTAAACACAGAATTTTACACACGGCATACCCTCATATGCACACTACCCATAAATGATGTACAGTGTGATATTGTTACAGCATATGCTCCATTTTTTGCCTTAATCTACTTAACTTGTGAAGGGAATGAAAACAGACATCTTGCTAGAAGATGTGTTTACTTCAACCATAAATTCAAATGTTAATTCTGGATTTATTAGATAAAATTATGTGGCCTTTGTCATTTGAGAAGGCAGACAAGATGATCAGATTTTCCCTAGGCTGTAAAACATTTAAATATTATAGATTTCTACCACATTGTCTCCAGCAGTGTATGCTGATTGTAAAAAAGTGCGTATGATAAGGAGGGAGAAAATATGTGCCAGCATCTAACACATCATTCAGCTTCTCCTTAGACTCAGAGATAATAGCGAGTACATAAAAAGATTCTTCTTATGTGTGTCTGCCTGATCTGTTTAAGTAATTTCAGACTTGTGTATCGAGCACTCTTCTGCAAGAAAAGGACATACATGCTTTACTGTGCCTAAGTGGGATTGTCCTGTCCTGGACTCCCATAAAGGTTGTTCACTTCACCCAGCTTCTCCTGTACTGGCTGTGTGAAGGTTTGGTGGATCATTGCACCAAATACAGGAGTCATGGCTCTGCTACTGGTTGTTTTCCCCCTTCTGTTTCAAATTCTGTTTGGCTTGTGGTCACATCCGCACAGTTTTAAGTTATACATAGTTACACTAAAAACCCATCAACTTTAAAAAGTATGATATCCACAAGCTTTCTACTCCACAGCTTAGACACTGGGGTCTTAATGCAAAGATAAAAATTACAGTGTTTGAAAACAATTCAAGTAAGAAAGAAACTAGGCATTTACATTACAGATGATATGGGTTTCAAACCTACCATAAGTTTTCCTGTCAGAAAAGAAGCATTTAAAATTAAAGAATAATGAAAATAAACACTTGTTTATTAATATAAATCTACTAAAATTTAGGCTAAGTGATGAACAAGAATATTGTATGTAGTTTACTTTGTTGCCTTCCTTCCATTTGGGAAAAAGGTTTTGATTTGCTCTATTGACATTTCCTCCTACTGTACATATCCTGAACTTTTTTATAGCAATTACCTGATCAAACACAGACTAGCATATCTCTTTAAAAGAAATACCTTGAATTTCATTTTTACTAAAAAGTGAAGCAGGTATCTAGTTCTTATGTGGATTATTTACTTTCCCATTTGATTTCTTTCAGATTGCTGGCAAAGATTACTCAGTTTTGCATTGTGTTTTGGGAAAATTCTATCCATTGCCTTATTAATGAAGGTTTTCTTTCTAAGAAATGAATTCCTAATAATTACCTTTCCTTCTCACTGTAATTTACCCTTCACTGCAAAAGCATTTATTGCAGTTTTAAGCCAGACCAATTCTAATATACTCACTTGCAGAAATTTGCACTTAGGGAAAAAACCAAACAAATGTCACTCCTGTCCTCAAATAGGTTAAGAAGGACCCAAGGAACTACATCCCTGTCAGCCTCACCTTGATCTCTGGAAAGATGATGAGGCAACTAATTCTGGAAACCATATCCAGGCACAAGAAAATCATTACGAGTGGCCAGCAACTGGCTTTTCTGTAACACTACAAATTTCAAAAACAGAGCTAGGAACTTGAATCTGTTTAGAAGAGAAAACAGGAAGAAATTTCCTAGTTTTTCATCTGGGCAGATGGGAGAAACTGGACCTTTAGGTGGAAATTTATGCTGTGGATGTAACTTTAAGTGATCAGAGACTTACACTGAATGTAGCATTCAATTTAAGAAATTATCAGCAGTGGAAGAAAAGTACACTGTTCAGTTTCTTCTTTATTCCTCCTAAACATTACAAGTTAAAATACTTCAATTTTGGTATTTCAGATAAATAACACTTTATAAAGGCTAAGTAATTAACAGGTATTCAAGCATTGCATTGACACTGCCAGCCTGTGTTTGCAGAAAATACAACAATTACCAGCCTGTAACAATTTACCAACCATTCATTCGTGTGAAGGGGGGGGCAAAAATGTTGTACTCCAGTAGTTACCTACAGGAAGAATAAGCACAATAAAATAGCTAACATACTTTCAGCCATTGCTGATTTTTTTAAAGGACAGAAGTTCTATACATTTGTCATGTTTTTTAAAAAAGGTGGGTCAAATTGACAACAAATACCACAGATCAAAGCCAAGGCACGCATTTTTTCACTTTGGCCAAAATACAGATGTTACAACACAAAGGATTTAGCTGCTACACCGTGACTTGTTTAGCAGTTATCTGGGCTAAACTGTGCTTTGATTCAAAGGAAAATGACTGAAGAATATTGCTGTGTTTCCGCAAAAGAACTAAATTTAAACAGCTCACGCAAGGTTCAGATTTAAAGAGTAAAGTTCAGCCTGATAAAATTATGGTGACAAACCAGAATGAAGAGAGGGGAGTGCTGTGTTATACTGGAAAAAACCCTTTGAAGCCAATGATAAATACTCCTTAAGTACACAGAGTATGGGACTTCATCTCACCTTCCTCTTCACACTCTGTAAACCCCAAATACAATGACCAATATCTGCACTTGTAAGAGAAAAATACAGGAACCTGAAGTTGTGCCTACTGAATTCTTACTGTTCTTTGCCTCTGTGCAATTAAAACCTACAGTCCTAAATACTGATGATGCATGTGCGTTTTGTTTTGAAAATCACTGCAGAGTAGCAAAAACATTTTCTTTTTTTTAACAAAAATAATTACAGGTGAATGATTTTAAACACTGTTTGCTGCAATAAGCCTATTGAAACAAAAGAGGCACTTCTAAATTAGTGAAGTTCCTACTGATATCAGCTATTAGCAATTAGGAACTCCACCTCCCCCAACTTTTCCATCTTTAAACAGCAATGATTAAATTTGGTTTTAAAGTGGAGAAATTATATTAGAAAAACAACTCTCAGTGTTGCAATTAAAGCACAGTTCTTAAGATGATAAAAATAAATTTGCTAATAGATTTATCCATTGATTCAAGATGTATGCAGTAGGTTTAAAAGATATGATCCTTTTGTAGAATTTCTCTTTAAAAGTGGAGTTCGTAATATTTTACTATTCCATACTGTCAAATCTTCTATAGTGTTAGTACATTTTTCTGCAGAATCCACTCGGGCAAGACTTAATCAAAAAGACATGTATTTTAAAAGAAAAGGAAGAGAGATAATTTTGTTAATAGCTCCAAAATTAACAAATAAGCACTGATAAAATATTATAAAGTTTATAATCTATATTTGAGGCTTCCCTATTATAATTAAATAAAATGTCTTTTCTGTCCATAAAAAATTGAAATCTACGATTGAACCATCTTTCTGTTACCCTGTAATGAAATGTAAAACCAAATGAACTATTTTTTTCTGGTATGCCAAGTAAAACATTACAAAAAATTTCAGGAGATTTAACTTCCTTTAAATTCTTCAGAAGCTATCTGCCTATGTCCACCAATGGAACTGCTAAACTTTGCATTCAAACTAACACGACAACATGTCTGTTTTGAATGTACAACCAGCTTGCCAACCCATGTTAGTCTTTTTTTCCTCTCTAACCCTGCTTCTCCATCACAGGTTTTTTTTGGTGTAACAGAAAATTCAGCTGATAACAAAGACATTTTTAGGTTTTCACGGATTCCCTCTTTTTAATAATTGGTCTGTAGCAGGTCAAAGAACCTGCTATCAGACAAGACCAAGCTGCATAGGACCAACGAAGCTTTTAAATGCCCCCATAATTGCTTGTATTATCAGTTTAATAGTTTTTGTTATTTGTTTGTGTTTTTATCACAAGCAACTTATTGGGAGACCAAATATTAGTAGAATTATATGAGACAGACCTTTTTATGTATTGTTAGTTTGATTTTTACCAAGTTTATTTTGTCATTTTACTGGGAAAAAAAGGTGTGGAAAAACTTTGTAATATTTTACTTATGGATATAGAATTTTGTCTCAAACAAATGGGAATCAGTGAATTCAACCAAATTTAGCCTGGGAGCTAGTACAAGGATTTATGAGTACTTGGAATCATACAAATTAAGAAACATGTATTAACCTTCCCACTTCTGCCTCAGAAGACTTTAGGTTTATGATAATCTGTTTGTGTTTTTCAGAGATATTAACCAGTCAACTAAATAATCTTAATGAAAGAAAATGTCATATGGGGAGTTGTTGAGTTCCCCATCCTGAAGGATGGACAGCCATGGACTGTAAACAGGACATGGATAGAACACCAGTTCCCATGTAACTCTTTATAGAACCTAAATATTACCCTGTGAAATGCCACTTTTATTCTGGAGAGTATGGGCCTGGTGGAAGGATGTGTTGGCATGAGAACCATTTTGTGCATTTTGCATGAGACCTTTTTACTCATAGATAGCCTAGTTGAAGGTACGAGTATTCACTCTAATTTTTTGTGTTCGTAATAGCATTGATAATAAGAGAGATGATTTTAACACCCTAATCATACCATATGACTATTCTTCTGATGCCTACTGTTGTATTTTCATTTTGGTAATCGTACTGTATTTGACAATGACTGGTACTATCCCTCTTCTTTCTCTTCTTTCTTTTCTCCTTTTGTCTACTATGTGAAAATCAGCACCATAGCAGAAGATTTGGAGTGAGCAGCAGCAGAAGAGAAATAACAGAGTGTTTGAGCCATGGGGTGGTGTGAGAGACTGCAGTGTGGATGGTTAATGACTCCAAGAGTTGCCCATTTGGAAAAGCTACCGGGGCTTTGCTGAGGCCGGGTTTGCATCCCTGGACCGAAGGGCAGGAGGAGAGGTTTGGGTGTGTGGTGGGAAACATCTGCATAAGAACAGCCCAGGTGCACCCAGATGACCACAACAAACTGACCTTTGTTTGGCAACAAGCTGGGTTTGAGCCAGATAAGGGAAAAGGCCAGTAAGGAGCAGGCCCTGCTGAGGTGGGATAACACTTTTTATCAGGCCAGTGTCCTCCCTTGCACAGGCAGGTGTAAGGGATTGACAGGAGTAAATCTCCCCTCCCAGGGAAGGTGTCAGGGCAGGCACGTTCACACCTGGGCCTGAGGGGGTTCATCCCTTCCTGTGGGCCAGAACTGGCCCCAAAGCACCCCCAGACTCATTTCTGGGCTATTCCACCTGACCACTGCACATGATCCCCAGTGTTGGAACAGAGAGTGTAAAACTGCCCCAGGGGAGGTACCTGGATGTTCCCACCTGAACCTGAACATCCTGAACCCGCTGGAATCTGTTTTGTGGGATTTCCCCACCCCTGATGGATCAAGGCTGCGACCATCACCTGCATGAACAGGATGCTGGATCCATGGGTGGTGATGTCTTTTCTCTCCGCTATCTACTCTTATCCTTTCTCAATCTTTTCCTCATATATTTTCTTAAGTGATACCTTTATACTTTTATATAGATGAAAAGTATAAGATAATTTCTATGGATAATAACAAAAACATCTACATATCTCCTTTCCATTGCAACAAACTTGTTCTAAAATTAACCTGCATTTCATATATATATATTTATATATATATAGACCCCAGTCATTCAGTGTTGCTTCACTCTAATCTGCCTCAAGGGATCTATTACCTCTTGCCTTCAGGGGTGGGTCATGCCAAGGTAAAATTAAGGATGGCAATATATCCAAGAATATGAATTATAAAGTAAACTGGTAACTTTGAGATAATTAAATTATATATCAGATTGCCTCCTTTATCTCATAAAAATGCATGAATATATGTCAAACATATCTGAAGTAAAAGGACATGGCCTTTACAAAATGATAATCTTTCAGTTGGGCTTAGAGCAGAAGAAATTGAAATTGTGATACTTTGATATGAAGAAAATAAAAATCTTGTTATTTAGCAGTCAAACTCAGAATTGAACAGGCATCAGTAATGAAGATTATTAACTTCAACACAATCTTACAAAACATACCTTATGCAGAAGCCTTATTTTAGTATTTGGAAAATTCCTCCTAATTACCCCGAATATGAACATGGGTAAAACCAGATTACCACAGATAAATAAAACCCTTACCAATCAACTAGTGAGAAAAATGTGTAGAGATACTAGTACCAAAACAGATGCAAAACCTCACCTGATACTTTTCCCCAAGAGTCAAAATTAAACAGCAATAAACCCAAAATGGACAGAATTCCTACCTACTACCTGAACTGGGGCCTTATTTCTGCAAAACTATATAGTATTGCAAAATATCTCTGTGGATCTCTGCTCCAAAGAAGAAATTTATTTATTATTTAAAATGAGGAGAGAAGATTTATATCATCACTGAGTTCAATATTGCATCTATTGTATGCTCTAAAACTAAATTAAGAAGCTGTTCAGAGGCCATACATGCAGCAGTCCATTTCAATCTATTAGTCTGGCTAAATGCCTTCATACATCCAGTGAAAGGAGTCATCATCATCAATCTGCCAGTTTTAGTGACCAGTCTACTACATGTTGATGCACGCACCGAGGAAACACAAGTGTTTCCTCCCTGCTGTTGTACTCCTGAAAGGATCAAGGGAGGCTGTTCTAATAGGTAGCACACAATGATGATTTAGCTGCTTAGTGTAAATAACAGGGTTAGAACCACCACCTTATTTATAACCTTAGTTCAAAGGCAGAATATATGACTGGAGCCCAATTCCATTACTAAGCAGGGTAAGGCAAATAAGAGTTAACTTCTTTTGTCTGGTAAGTTAATTGCACCACTGTTATTCAGAGTCTTGCTTTCATTTAAACTGTTAAGCAAAAAAATGCACACTCTCAATTTGTTCTACCCTTTCTGTTAGTGCAGGGATATGAGCTTCAACTCTTGTGAAACAAAAGTACCTCTGACTGGTGAAGTTTTGTGTTGTGTAGCTGCAGCCTTATGGGAATTCTGCATCTATTCAGAGATGCACAAGGGCTTAGTGGTCTCATTTAGTTACCTATGTGCCCCTGAAGAAGCCCTGCTAGCAATAAAACACTCTGGTGGCAAACAGCTAATTCATTAATTAACCACAGTATTTGCTGGAAAGGAAAGCACTAAACAATGCTGCAGAGAAAGTGCAATTGTGGTTGTTCCAGGTCCCTGTCTGCAGTATGTGCGGCAGAGGCAAGCAATGCCTATGCTGTTTCTAATTATTCCAATTATCATGGCACACTATGAAAACTTGATTAATAACACTGAAGATATTGTTGTGGCAATTAGCCATATGGTTGTGGGACTTTATTCTGTCACGATTTAGCCATTAGCATCTACTTATGTTTGTCAGAACAGAGCATCCGTGACAAGTTGGAGTTCCGCTCACCTTGCCGAGTCCCTGGTGAGCAACACCAGAGAAATGTTTATTCCTGGGAGCCCCGTGCCTGAGTAAATTTTTCATGTGGCATCCGGTCTGACTGGGGACAAATGTCAAGTAGCTTATGCGACGACCCATCAAGTCAGGTCCCTCTGCAAAAGACGCCTCGTGAGCAGCTCGTCAGGGCAGGCTTCTTTCAGGGGAGGATTTGACCAGTAAAATTAGTGTCAAATGTCTTGCATTCAGTGTTTTCAATGGTTAAGTGTTCAGACAGCATGCACCTACCCTTATTTAGATGTGATGAAATGCTCTATTATGACTTTATACACCTATGAGTTACATATTACCATGTGCTTGAAATGTATCTCTGCAAGCAGAGGGACCACGGGGCAGCGCTCCTGTCAGGTTGGTCAGCTGAACTGACAGCTAGGTAAGCTGACAATTTTTATGAGCCACCTTCTTAAAACACAAAGTATATGCTACAAAACAATGCTTATTCTAAGTATTCTTTCCTTTTTTTTGTGGTCAGAATAACTGCTCATCTCTAGAAGTTCGTCTCTAAGACATGTGGAAGCTTTAAAAAATTCATTAATAACGGAAGGCTGCCTTGCTTTCCTCCTGGAAGCACAGCAGTAGTCTCACCACTTCTCCAGCATTTCCTGCAGATCAGCTAATGCAAATGTGTTTCTGTCACCACGTCACTCAAAATCAAAATGTTTGCCATCTAAGACAACTCCAAACTTGTCTAGCTGTCCACAGTTAGGAATCAACAAGTTAGTCCTTATTGAAAGCATTAGGAAGCACTCAAGAATTAGCATCTTCCTGCACAGGGATGCCACATATACAGCAGATGAAAGTGTGCTTACATATTTTGGACATGAGAGGAGGAAGCAGCAACTCAAGTTCATGGAAATAACAATAAAATGACACTATGAAAGAAGTTTTTAAAGAAGCACAGAACTTTAAGAAAAGCCACAGTATTGTAGAAATTCACCAGCTACTGTTAAAAAGAACAAAAAGAATTGCTATTTTTCCTCTATTTTTCCAATACCTCTACCCTAACAGTGGCTTTCCTTTTATAGTCACTATCTTCCATCTGTATAGATCTTTCACACACTGTGAGGAGACAGAGACATCGTTTAAAACCATAAAAGTAATTGCAAAGAAATAAAAATAGACAGAGGACCCTGAGCAGGTGTAATATTTTTAACTAAATTTAACTTGTTATTTAATGACAAGAATTTAATTGACAAGACATCTGGGCATAAAACTTGCTGACAAATGTCCACGTAAGAAACCAGGAACGATGTGCACACCTCACTACTAATAGGGCTATATCAGCAAAATAAAGTTATTGGCAAAAGGGAGTGACTGGATCTGCTTCTCATCAGATGCACCAACTTTAATGGAGAGATAGTTTTAAAACTGAAAAAAAAATTTAGTAAAATCTTTTTTCCATTTATGCCCCTTTGATTGAGATGATCGAGTTTGTTTTAAAATAACAGTGTTTGTGGAATATTATATACTGACTGTCCTAGAAATCCCATCTGTGCACATAGACATTCATATGTGGAGGGGGTTTGAGTGTAAGGGAGGTAAATAATTAAAACAAGAAAACAAGGAGAGAAATAAATACTGCGCAGGAAAGAAAGAAGAGACGAAGGATACACCAAAGATAACAGAAGATTTAGCTGGAAAGGAAGTACCAGTGGGGATTTTTTTCATAGGAGTTGTGGAGGCCAAGTCCTATAACCTAAGGGGTAGTTTGGATGTAGTTTGGACCCTGGGCTCTGCCCCATGCAGGTGCCAAGGATTTAGCCATCTCCTTATCCACCGCGGGTGCTGCTAGGAGGTGAAAGCAGCAGCCTGTGGCCTGGCTCCAAGCTGACCTGGCTGTTCTCCCCAAAGGCATCTGCAGAACTCCACCCCTCTCCTCCACGGATTCTGAGGCAGAGAGAGAAGAACCTGCAGTTGGAGATGTATCCTTGCAGAGGGAGCAGAACTGCTGTTCTCTTGGGATATGTTCTTGTCTTTGCCAAGACGGAAATCTGCTTTCTACTTTGCAGGCCATTACAAAAATAAAATTGTGATTCCAATGAGACTGTAGACTATAGAGCCTGATGATGTATCTGTTTTCTACTTGTAAACCAACCACAAATTTTGGACACAGTTTAGTTGACTGTGCTATATTTTCAGCTAGTACTGTGCTATATTTTCAGCTAGTACTGTTACTCAATATTTAGATTATGAAATATTTAGAAAGATAAAAGAAGAGTTAAAAATGGTGCTATCCAGAAACAAGGTCAACTCAGACCTATGCCTGAAATTCTGACAGATCAGACGAGGCCATAATCATTCCTCCTTGGCCAAAGTTGTCTGCTAAAGCTCTATGCTAGGAAGAAGCTCTGTCCTAGGAAGAGATTTTGGCATGTGCACCAAAGCAATGTAGGATAGGGAAACTGAGAGTTTGGGTTGTCCTGAGAGCTGGACAAACACTCATTGCCACATGTGTTTGTGACTGGCCACATGGGCACCCCAAGTAGAAGTGTCACAGCACCACACACTTTAAACAACTCTAGTGTCCCAGCTATAGCCAATGATGCAGAGAGACAGTGGAGGATGTTTCTTTTCCATTTCTATCGTATTTAGACATTTTCAGAAACTTTCTACTAAGTATATGTGGATTTGTGATTATTTCTGGCACTGCAAATTCGGCTGGAAGTTCTAGATCCAATTTTTCTTTGCTAATTCACTGTTTTGTATTAATTTTTACAATTATATATGAACCAAAACCAGTGACAATGAAAAATACATCAGGTTTTACAGCCCTCTTACTCAACCAGGTACTTAATTTCAGAAATGAAAAAATTACTTTTTAGTAGTTGGTTTTTTTTGCCAACCAGAAGTATTCCTCCAGCAAAGAATTCAAGTTTTGGTATGCTTCTCAGAAATTTCAGGGTAAAAAAATGGCACTAAAAATCCCTCTCTGACTCTCCGGCAGAAAATCTTTTGCACACTTCCACATTTGAAATAATACATATCTTAAAATAACACTAATTTTAATTCTATTGACATTTATACTTTGATCTATTTCCTTAAAACTGTATTTTAACTTCCTTCTGAGGAGAAAAATCTTTTTCTGAACCTCTGACCTTCCAATGCTAACATGAACATTACAGGACTGTTTTCAGGCAGCTGAAAAAGGACCTGACATCCCAGTTCTCTGGCATTTCCCATGACTAGCAAACGTAGATGGGGAAAGCATCAGTCTGATGGGGTAGAGGTGAAGGAGGCATTTCCACGAATGCAGGTAGGCTCTTCTGCAGGCTGCTCCCTGGCTTTTATAGAGACTGAGATGTGGGCAAAGAAGTGATCAGATACAGGACAAATGCTCCCTAAGGGGAGGCATGAAAAGGGAGGGCTGGAGGCTAGCTGTCTCTAAGGCTAATTTATCTGACCATACTCTTTCGTGATCCAGCATAACGAAGCCACGATGTATCTGGAGGGTGAGAAGCCAGAAACATACCTGGTGTTGCATCTGGGCTAGTGGAGCCAAATAATTGGCCTGTTAAACCAAGGCAGCATGGCATCTAGTACTGGAAATCTCCTGCAGAAGGGACTGAAATATTCCCTTCAGCTTGTGGGAACTGAGTAGCCTTCTCAAACAGATCACACTGGTTTGTGATAACCTCAACAACTTCTTGAGGCACATCCTGACTCAATCATTGCTTATGGTTGTTTGGGATGTAGGAGGCATTTTATTTGAAGGTAATTATGCTATTGAGCATTTAGTTGGCTGTGACAGGTAGAATCCATACTTTGAGGAGGTGGCATCTATCTCTGCCAGTTGAACCAGGCTGTGAAAACACTTGCAAACGATTATTATAAACTTTCCTACTGTTTTGGGCGGAATTCCACAACCTTAGATATGTAATCTCATGCCTGCTTTTGAAAGGTCACTGTTCAGGATACCAATCATTAATGGAGTTTACTTTCATACAGAACTGTCATGGGTCTCCAAAGGATCTGTTCACAGAGAGTTTTGCAAGCTTTTGATGTCCAAACCAGGCTGACTCAGCAACAGCTCTGATTTGGATAAGGGACTCTGAAAATGGAGGCTTATCCTTGCAGCATTATCTTTTACATTTTTTTTTCTGTTAGAAGCTCCAAGTCTGAGGTTTATACACACAGGTTCAAAGAGGTTTATACCCTAAGACCTCACTTGTAATTGAGGGAAGTAACTTGTACCACAAAAATGATCAGAGCGTTCAGATTCTAATTCCCTGTTAAATTGTCTGCAGAAAATTATCTTCAGAAAATGCACATCATCTCAGACTTCAACTTGGCTTTGTGTGAATTTGTGGAGTCTTGGGAGTTTGTTTTTATTCCGTCCAATCATTAGTAATAAATGACTTTTTAAATCCAGCATTAACTTTAGGAAAGCACTTGGTGAGGACAGTAAGAACTACAGTATGGAGAATAAAGGAACTGAAAGCACATCCATCTTTTGAAAGCAAATGTAACCCACAGGATAAGGCACCAATTTAGGAATTGGGAAGCACAGCCATAGGCAAATTATTGTCCCATATAATTATCCTCTTTATGGAAGATAAGCATAATAACTTTCATCAAGTGTTATGCATTAAAACCTTATCAGAGAAATTCTTATATTAAAAAGCAGTATTTTACTATTGTGATAAAACAATTGTGAATAATTTTATCATGAATACCGTAACATGTAAAATGATGGAGTTTTCACACATCAAACCCAAAGGCTGAGATTCACTCATATAAAGGACATTCTTTTCTTAGCATGGTCTAAAATTAGTGAAGGTAATACCTATTTATCAGTTATCCTATCAGTATTAGAAAACAACAAATGGCACAATTTTTGATTTACATGTGTCTGTCAGAGATACAAATTTTACACACACATGTCAAGAAAGGAACAAGCTGAATATCTGAGATAAGGATGGTGCATAGTGTAAGACAATTCTACTGTCTTTGAAGGCTGACTGGTTAAATGTAGAGATTTTATTTTAGAGAGAATAACAAGTTTGAATATAATAAATAAGTTTAAAAAAAAGTTTTATGGCACACTGTACTTTCTCGCAGCCTTATACTTCAAAATCTGTAATGTGCTCCTATTCTAGGCCTAGTCAAAACCACCTCAGCACTTGACTTCTCTACTAACTAACCTCTGTTCCACAGGTATCAGATACTTTTCAGATTCACTGGCTTATGATTACAGAAGTTTCACTGAAACTACTGATTTACCATCCCTGAAATTACATCATTGAAAGTAGACATCCTGCTACACAAAGGGACAAACCACACTTTGAAGTGATTACATGAACTTCTTCTAAAGCAGATGGAATTTACAGAAAGCAAAACAGTGCATACAATTTTTGAGATTCTTGAGGTTATACCCCTCGTATAACCTTTTGACTCCAAAATCCCTTCAATTTAATGTTGATAAATGTGAGTACTAAAACTCAAAAGCATTTAACTGATTGCTGCCAGTTGTGCCATTGAACAGATATGTGCACAAGTATTAATTATGTCAAATGCAGATTTACTGAGACAGTAAGTAAACTATTAATGGCAAGGATATAGGTGACTTGGGTGCTAGTAAATTTGTGTATCATGGATGATTAAAACTTGGAGTGGAAGACGGATGACTGTTGGAACAATATGTTCCATTACTATTAGCAATTTTGTAATTATTGATGATGATGCAACTGTGATGGGTGTAGCTGCAATCATGACGTGTTTCAGTGAACTGAGGCTACAGGAAGTTTTTTAACCAAGGAGGTACCAAGCAAACAGCCTCAACCTTTTGTGCAACCCAATTTACACTACAAATTGGGCAAAGGACAGGTTCAATGAGCTTGCAGAGGCTCTAGCTGATATAGACACTAACTTTTTGGAGCTTAATGACTTCTCTATTGTCTAGTTATAACATGGAGTTTCACTGCCATGCCAAACTGCTCCAGCATAATTCATCCAAGGGAAAGGAGAATGATGGTTCAAAGAGAAAATCTCAAGTTATACATTTAAAACTCAGGAAATGCTCACACCTAATTCCCGTCACATTGTGGAATCCTAGTTCTGCATGTATATCTCCTTTAGCTCTGATTTCCATCAAAAATATGCATAATTTTAATGCTAATTTCTATTAAAATATGCATCACAAAACATGGCAGATGCATGCAGACAATTAACATATTGTATTAACTTCTGCATTTTTTATTCTTTATTGAATCCTCTGTATTGCATTAACTTTATTTTGCATTTTCTTTGTTTTCCTTTCACTACCATAAAACCAATTTGGTTTTACTAATGTTATTCTAAATGCTTTCAATTGGATCAATTCACTTATCATTGGGGTGAAGAACTGAGGATGGGTCATCATGAACCTTAGCTGCTGAAGTCAATTTTCTGCTAGACTGAATCAAAAGAGCAATGCTGCATCTGTTTGTATTGTTCTGTATCGGTAAATGAAACTTTCCTTTTTTCCTTTTCTTTTTTTTTTTTTGTTTTGCCACAAAAGCCTGGCATTTGCAAAAGCTGTAAGACTGTGGAGACCATAATCTAAAATCATGAGAGCCACAATTTTTATGACTACAATCTTCTTTTCCTGGTGTTCAGGCAGTGGTTTTGGGGTGGATTGCGCTGCATGCGTTCTGATGAGACATTTACAATCTCCTTTATGCAAATTACCCCAGCAGCTGTTTAAGAGCTGTGGTTGTCAGACCAGCAAGGAGAATGTGATTTGGTGTGTCACAAATGGGGCAGGGCTTTATTAGGCTCTGCTACAAAGTTTTAGCAGATGCCTTAGCACAGATTCAGTGTGATCTTGTAACCCCATTATAACTTTATTGCTTATGGAAAAGAAAACACAAAAAGCTACCAAATACTGTGGGGATTCTCGGAAATAAGCACTTCACACTGCCTATTTCTGAATTAAGTGCAAATAATAAATGTAATCTTATCATTTAGACTGGAAAAACTGCAGTTTTCCTCAAAGAAATCACATGCAGCTGAAGGAGTTTTCCAAGGGAAAAAACCAGCAATAATACCTTTAAGACTAAGAGAAAATTTTACAAATAACCAATGAAGACTGTTTTTTATCTTTAAAAATGAGTCATCATTAAGCAAATACTACCAACAACACATAAGAACATGAGGAGCCTTTGTTAAAACTGCCCATTGAAAATGCTATTTTAACTGGATAACACTGGATATCCCATGGTCAGGAGACAGATTATAAAATCCACAGAGGATTCTTTTAGGTCTGAAAGACAGACACATCTCCTTTACTTGACTTCCCTGTGATTATGAGGTAATGTTTTACAGGTTTGCTTTCATTAAGATTCACCTTGAACTGACGTTTCCTGTTCTTATGCTTGTCATCACACAGCTCCATAACCTTGCTTCTACAACAGGTAGCAAGAATTACATCCCCCTTAAATCTTTCTGATTTTTAATATATAAGTTTGACACCATTTTGGATCATTTTGCTTTTGACAATATTGCTCAAATTTAACTCACTCCCTTTCTTATCCCATATTTATTCCCTGACACACTTCTGTTGACCAGATGTTGACCTTCTCAACTTCTGTTTGACAAATGATGATGATATGACTGTTTTTTAATATAGTTAACCAAAAATATATATGGCATTTCAAGTGAGGTCTTACTATTGCCTGTACAATAGCACTGACACTTTCTTACCTCTTTTTGAAACACAGGTAACCTGACAGCATTTGTCTTTTACACAGCTCATCAATTTGGTGGCTTCAAGATGGTTTTCACTTTCATCTTTTTATCAAACTTTTTTGTTAAGCAAATAAACACAGTGCCCTTTTCTACTGCTCTATCAGCCTGTGTTTTGAGAGTTACGCCTCGTCTGGCTGGGTGGACAGACATCACTAATATTGCCACCTAGTGACAATTTATAACATAAAACTGTATTTGGAGGCGAAACTGTTTTTGAGGATTTTAGCCCCTTCAAAAATTTCTCAGAATACTCCAGTCTTCATTTTTTTAAAAAGCCAATAAGCTGCAAATTCTAAGTCCTCAGAAGAATAATGTGACCAGTTCTCATTTGAGTCTACTCAAGGACTGAGTACTGCTAGAATTTGCTTGTTACACAAATACAAAAAGAAAATACTTCTAGAACATATATATATTTAACTATTTGGTTGTGTCTGTAAATAAAGACAGGCAACTACAGTTGCCTGCTATTCTTCTAATGAATAGCAGCTTCCCTTTAAAGTTTGAGTTAAGAACAAAAGACTTCAAAGGAGATGACTTGAAGTAAAGGAACGTGAAAACAGTTGTTCGTAACAGAACTTGAATTTTGACCTTAAATACATTATTTGCTATGGCAAATATTCTAACATGTATAGCAGGCATAACAAAAAAATCTTTCCAGTTGCCACCTGCAAATGCTACAGTGGTAATCTATATACTGAGGGAATTAGGCAAAAGGTAAAATTTTATAACAACTATTTTAGTGGAAACCACAGTGCAGTAAATATGTTACCGTTACTGTATCTGTGTTGCTTAGGAGAATATACTACATTCTTTCAAGACTGATGCTCTGAAAATACAACCTTCAAAAGTCAACTGAAATGTAAAGCAAAACAAGGACCTGAATCCACTTTGTGTGTGTGCAAACACAGTGCAGTCCTCCTAATGCGTGGTTGGCAAGCAAACACATTTGATCACAGAGTGGTGGTACCACTCAGAAGAATTACTAACACAAGCACTGGGATTAGATACTTTTTTCTGAATGTAGTTATTTCATGAGGAAACTAGAAGTAACTGCCCCAAAGGACTTCAAAACAGTATGATTAAACCCAGCAAAATGCAACAAGAGAGTTTCACCTTCATCTGAAAGTATGATCAAAATAAACTTCTTACATTAGCTCAAAACTGTGTGAGGATACAAACGATCTACTAAATCTCCCCTATAAATTACAACTTAAACATTTTCTTTTCCTCAAAGACAACTGTTTCCCACTCCTCTTGTACAATAACCTCTTTAATTATTTCACTGATCCCCTAAAAAAGCTGTCTTCCCACTTACACTCAAATTCTTGAATGGTTTGTGCCAGCTTTATACCGAGGATTTCTATTACTAATATAGGATCTGTCTGAATGGAAACTGCCCACGATTTCCTGGGAATACATTCATCATGATTCTTTTTGTTCAACATTTGTCTGTACTTGGTTTGTTATCTCTGTAAATAAGGACATGTATAAAGAACTACTATCTTGAAATTACCATTGTCACAAAATGCTGTTGCTAGTTTCGAAACCCACTGGTACGGAATTCCCAAACCACTTTTCTGGCTTCCCAAGCAGAGTTGCTTTCTCCTATGCAACATCTCTCCACCTGGAAGCAATGGAACTGGCTGAGCACACTTCTAAGCACATATTTCAACCTGACAAAAAAATCTCAGGCTTTTTTCAACCCTAGTTCAGTAAAGGTAGCCCCTGCATCATTCACACTGATACTCTCTATTCACTTTCTCCTCATATATGCACCTACCAGCAGCTCTGCCATCCCTCTACCCTTGCTTCTTTAAGTAAGAGTTGCCTCTTTTGTTTCTTCTGTCATTTAGAATATTCTCTTCTACTCTGAGACCTAGCAACTTGGCTCTGTCCACACATCACGCTCCGTCCTGTCTTCTTTTTGTCTTTTTTTAAAAATACCAAGTTACTGTCAGCTTGAAAACCAGCCTGGGAAGACAGATGGCCAGATATACATCACAAAAGTGAACCAGAGTCAAATTCAAACTTTTGTTAAAATGATGAGAGAGGAAGAAGTCAGGTGGTCTGAAATAATTTCACCAGCTTACGTTACAAAGAGTCTGCTTGAATGGGGAAGGAAAGCAGAACAGCCCTGCTCTGCACCATTAAAGGTTCTGCAGACAGCCTTCCTTGGACCCCTCAGACTAAGCATCCCACTGCTTCCCTGCCCACCCCTGGAGAGGTCTGGCACTGCCTGGAGCACGAGCAGGTCTGGTGGCTGCCATTGGTCACAAGTGGCTGGATGAGGGGCTGCTGTCAGTCCAACTGCATTGGCTACACCTCCACCTCCACCAGCAGCACCCCAACAGCAATTGCTGCTGTGCTGGTTCTTTGTGGAGACGTGGTCGTGACACTGATAAGGCCAGAAGGGTCAGGGAGGGAACAGCAGCAGGGATGTGTTCCCAACTGGAAATGTGCATGTTGTCCTCCCCAGCACTGGCAGGGACTTCAGCTGCAGACTGCCAGTCTCTGGAATTCCTCAGGTTCTTCTCTGAAGGTTCATTTTGGCTTTATGAGTTCATCACGTCAGGAGAAGTCATTTCAACTCACATGCCTTTAGGAGTAATTATGTATTTAAATGATTAAACAAATCAGGAAGAAAACATATCTAGTGCAGAATGAAAGCAGTAAACATTGAAATTCTTTTTTATATTTTTATATTAGTATCACAAGTTGTTTGTAAATAACTTGCTCATTTTAGATATGTAAGGAGTTCTGCCATGCCCTGCAAAAATAAATTAGATTTTATTGGTGCCCGGGTATTTCATAACTTCTATTTATTTGCTGCAAGAGTGGAGAATTAAGATAAAGTAGTTTATTTCACCAAAAGACTGACAAATGGCTCATTAGACACTTATGGAGCTGAAGCTAATTGTACGATTTTTTGTTGTATTAATTGTCACTGCCTGCTTAGCTGGCTAACATTGGTCATCAATACAGAGCTTTTTCCTTTCAATCTCTAGAAGAGGTGTAAAAAAAAAGGAATTTTAAGATAAACAGAACAGTATTTATTTCCTAATATAAACAAAAATACTATTTGGATTGGAGGAGCATGAGGGAGGAGTAAGAGAGGATTAATGTGCTGGCTGTTCCCCACTGGGGCCACCAATAACAATCAATCCCAAACAGCAGTCACCTCACATCATCTAACAGCTTGAATCGTCGATATTCAAAGATTCTCTCCCCCCTTTTTTTTTGTTCAGATTAAATATCATTTAAATTGCATCCTTTTTTTTTTTTATTTCGTCAGAGACATAAGGTCAGAATTGATTGAATATGTACTACCTGCATATAATGATTTCCAGTTTTTTACAATCATGTGCTAATGCTGCACAGTAATGGCCTATGGATGAAGAGACAGATGTACTACCAGTCATTTGCTACACATTTGCATTAACAAATCATCATTTAATTGAAGCCCATCCAACAAGTTTATGCTACTTAAATAAAGTTCCTTTCCATAAAAGATGCTGCAATGACACATGGTTGTTAACTGCAAGGTAAATAAAAAAGTAGTATTTATTTTCTTGTCACTGGTTTAGGTAACTATTAAAGCGTACACTTATTAATTTGTATTTTGCTCAGAAATAAACCACCTGACATCTAACATAGCAATCCAAGCTAGTACTACTATGAGACGAGATAATTCACTTTTAGAAATAATCGTTTTGTAACACCACAATTTCATGCTTTACAGATTTTTATTCCCCCCAAAATATATAATAGAACATAGTTTATATGAGGGCTATACATGAGTTGTGTGTTAATACTTTTAGGCAAGCTCTAATAACACAAACCTCAAACCCTGCTGCTATCAACATGGGCTACAATTTTTTTTATGTCTCATTGTTGACTACAAACATTGGCACCACACTTAGAAACCTAGTTGCCTCCCTCCACAATTTAGATATTACTGCTTTCTTTTTAATACTGTCTAGGGAACAATTCAGGTAGGTTGTGATGCCCCTACATGCTTCAGATATAGAAAACCACTATCTATTCATTTCTCCTTTCAGAACATGTTGCAAAATATTAAAATCTGAGAAGAAAGCATGTCATAAAATGAGGAACCTATAAAACCAATTTTCTCTCCTTCTAGAGATGGTTTAACAGTACTTTCAGCACATTCAGTTCATGGTACATTTTTGCATCTGCAAAGCAGAAGAAAGATATTTTGATACTGTCTGTTAAACTGACAAACAGTACTTCGAAGCTAACATGCTAGGACAAGGAGATATATTTTTAATTGTGTTTTTGGCTTAAATCTACATTTTCTAGAAACCACAATCTTTTAGGATGAAAGCACTATATAAATGAAAGATGGTATTAGTAATAATAGTTGACATCCTTTACTATGCTGGTATTGGCTTACATCTAAACACATCATTGAAATATTTTTTTCACCTAAATACAAAAATAATCATCTATTTCCCTTTCCTGACAATACACTGAAAATAAAATATTTATTAAAAAAAAAGAAAAAAAAAGAAGTATCTTAGGAAAACTGAAAAATTCATTCTGAGAGTGGGAGAAGGCAGTCTTTTTCTAACCAGAGAAAACGGAATTGAAAGAGGAACAGATACGAATGTGAAGGGATGTAAGGAGACAGGGGAGTCTCCAGGCTGACCTTTTGTTGTTGTTGTTGTTACTGATGACAGAAAACATATTAAAAATTTCACCATACCAAGACTGAAACTACAATGTGGAACTCAGAAATATATCTAAAAGCACACTGCAGCATAAAAGAAGAGATAAAACCCAAGATTTATTTCCTCAGACAAGAAACAGTGTATAAAAGCTACAAAATGTAATACCATACAAAATAAACAGACATACAAAAAAACCCTACTGTGATTTGCCTGCATGTTCTCCAAGCTTTTTTTATATGCTAACTCAGAACAGTAATTACAGATCTTGCAAGTTGACTTCTGTTTTCCAGAACTATGAGTTGTACGTAAAACATGCCTTTTCATCGAAACAATTACAATTAATCAAAACAGTGAAAGCTAATACCACTCAAGTCCAACCTACTGCTGTGCCCAGCAATATATCAAACTGTCTGTTGTCAAACATACTAAACAAACTTCAACAGAATGTTTTCACTACAAATAAGAGAAAACATGCTTGCTAAGTATTTTTTAGTCAAACTGCAACCTCAGTAATCCATTCTGTCACTGGATTTTAATTTGCAGTAGTCAATCACAGTCTCAGACAGAGCTGTATTTGACTACAGAGAGGTAACTCACTGGGACTAACAAATGAGTACCTGCAAATGACTGCTACAGCCCCAAATTTGTTTAGGGATTTATATCTATGTACGCAGGTTTGTTACTTCACACCATCAACTTTATTCAACATGAGATTTTGAAATGAAAGAAAGAAGAAAAATGAAAACCATGTACTACTTTTCCCTGTTACTGTCCTAGAAACACACACCACCTTAATAGTACTGTATTTTCTTCAATGTTCATATTCATTTAAACTATTACTAGTGTTTCTTGAAATCTTCATTACAAAGAAGCTGCTACCTCAGAATTTGTTCATAAATTAACAAAAGTTTATCTCCAGAAACTCAAATTCATATTAAACACAGATCTTCTCTATGATATAGCTCATCCATGACATATTATAAATAGTCAACAAAAATAGATATACTTACACTTCTCATGGCACCTCCCCTGCCCTACCTAGGAGTCATAACTATTTTCTTAATAAAGAAATATGGCATTTGGTATCTGACAGAAAAAAACTGTTTACCAGTAAAGTCAGTCTTTTTCGCAATTGGTAATCAATGCAGAAACTGAAGTTTTATATAAAAGAAGAGATACAGAGGACAGGAATATTGGAGTTTAACAAACAGATCAGGCCTTTATTACCAGCAAGCTCCATTATGGATTTGTGAGCTTTGTAAGCCAAGCTCCCCCAAGTGTAATTAAATTTTTATTTATAATGTGTTTGTGACTGTTAACTTCGTGTTGCCTCTGCTTGTTCCCCCCCCAAATCCAATGTGAAATAGTATTCCACATTTACTGCTGCAGAGAGCGGTGCTTTATTCAGTTGCTGATTTCATCTCTAGCCTTATAAGAGATGAGAAGTACAAATAAACATATTGTTTATTATTTATACACAAACACCCGTGTCTTTAAGCATGGATATATACATATACACTCCTGCATGCAGAAGCTCTAAGCCAAAACTGAGGACAAAAGAAGTACATGTCAGTTAAAATTGAACACATGTGAGCAAGCATCACTTTTTTCCTACCAAGAGCACTATTTATCACATATTTATATCGTGGAGAGACAGGAAAGCTTCAGTAAGATAGGGCGATGCAGCACTGCAGAGTACATTTTATGCCGCAAGCCATGTCTGAGATTAGTGTAAATGTACCAGGGAAAGGTTCTAAACTCCAACAAAGCTGGCATCCATGCTTTATTTTTTTGTTCATTTATGAGGAGGACTTCATGAAAAAGCCCTCTGACTCCAAGAATGTATTTTTTATTTTTTGCATTAACTCTATTCCTGCTTTCATTCAGGTATTACCCTCCGGTACCAATACTTAAAAAAAAAAAAAAGAAGCTTAATATAAGTAACCACAGGAGGATCTCTTCTCCCCTTGAAAAACTGCAAATAAAGATGTCAGCTATTGAGTATATTTGTGGCGTCTCCAGCAGCTGCTGTTAAATACCAGCTGGTCTAGCTGATTAAAATTACCTCCGAGTTGGTATTATAAAGATGCCTGGGCAGCGTTGCTGTATTAATGGATTATTGAGTGAGCGATGAAAACCTTGGCCAGCTGATGCGTTTTATTACAGATAGGCTTTATGATGTGTAATCACTGTAATTTTTATAACTAGAGGAAACAGGAAAAAAAGAAGAACCTTCTTTCTCCCCTTACTCATAGCGAAATCAGTTGAACCAGGTTTTTTTTTTGCCAGTCCGTTACTTAGGAGTTAGCTAAATAATTTGGGTTTTAACAGTTTCTGCATATGTAAGACTTTATCCACACCTACACATACACAAAGAATGAGAAAATGTGTTCAAGGCTACCCTGTGTTTACCTATTTTACATATGCTTAGGTTTACACATCGGATATTTATTTCATCCTTTGACTACCAGGCGAGTGCTGCAACTGGCCATATGAGATAAACCCTTGTGCATTATTTAATGACTGAGCTACACTGCGAACACACCTCATATTCTCCAGGCTCAGCAACGCAGTTGGTGAGGTCTTATGTCTGGTCTCTCCATCTCCTTCCTCCCACATTCTCCTCCCCTTCCAGCAAAACCTTCACACAGTATGTCACTTAACCATCTCTCAAACTTTCTTCCCCCTTACTAACCACATATTTACCACGTTGGCTTGTCCTCTGATAGTAGTTTAGTTTGCCACCAAACTAAATGTTCTAATTATGAAAATCATGTAACTGTTACCAGTTTTTGAGATTTAATAAAAAATAAATGACTGCATACTTGGAAAATTCAGATATACTGGTGAAGCATTTTATTGTAGATGACTTCTGTTGTGAGGTGCTCCAGCATTCAAGCCAAATGCCATTTACTGAAAGCATCTCAGGAGAAAATACTGCCATTTTTTCAGGAATGGACATACACCAAAAGCCAAATAATGATACCTGAAATTTTTCAGTGCCATGGGAACTGCTGAAATGTAAAAAAAGAGTAAAATTTAAAAGTCTTATGCTCTTAAAACTTTCTTAAGGAAACGTAGCATTGCTTGTCTTTTTCCACAGTAGATAATTAATATTAACTCTTCCACAAAGTTAAGAAAACAATTCTCTATAATGTTCATAAACTGATACAAGATAAAAAATTTTATAGGAAGGATCCTATGAAATATAGCTGGGTATTATTCCAGCCCATAAAGTATAGAGACAAATTTTTGGGACCTGCTACTGCATTACATACATTCACCTGCAACCTCTATTGAGGATTTTTTACTTACGCTGGTGGAGTTTATGTGAAGTCCTGCAGAAAATCCGACATTGAATAGATCAAAAGATAATTTTGATTAAAGATAAATCAAAATATAGGTTAAAACTAATTTAATTAAGAAGTTTATTAAAGGTGAGTCTTAGAAATAAATTTTGGTCCATGCAAGACTAAAATCATCTAGGTGCTCTCCTTCTTTCTTCATACCAGTAGAACCTAAGCTGTACTATGGTGCAAATGTGTGTTTCCAAGTCCAACACCTGATAATCTGAATATGTGATACATATCTCTGATGAATCACCTGGCTGTTCTGAAACACTTTTGCACTGCCACGACTAGCTGTTGAAATAATGATGCTAGTTGTCTGCAAATGGAGGGAGAAAAGCATGTTTCACTGGGTAGATACGCTGTAGATAAAAAAGGGACTTTCCACTCTTTCCAATTTAATCTTTTTTTACAGAATTGTATTATCACTGAGGTTGGAAAAGACCTCTAAGATCGTCGAGTCCAACCTAGCACTGCCGAGTCCACCATGAAACCACATCCCTAAGTGCCACATCTACACCCCTTTTAAATACCTCCAGGGATGGCAATCCCACTACTTCTCCGGGCAGCCTGTTCCAATGTTTGACAGCCCTTCCCAGGAAGAAGTGTTTTGCAAGATGGAACGTTCCTTCTGCAGAGCATCTGAGCAAGGGTAAGGCGGATGGGCAAGGCCATTAGGACAGGCCAAGGAGGGATGTGCAAGGTGAAACCACTCCAAGCTGTGAAGCTGCCCAGCTCCCTGCAGCATGCAGTGACAGTTCTGCCAGTCTGAGGCACCTCGGCTTCGGGCCGTGCCGAGCGCAGCGGCGGAGCCGCGGCCGGCTGCTCACAGGGCATCGCCACCCAGCACCTGCCGTGCCTCCGTTTTACACCTGCAGCCCGCGCGCATCCTGCGGGCAGAAACCTCTTTCAGGAGGGAGGTGCATTTTCACATTTGTTCCAATAAGAAAATAAAGTGAAATAATACAATAGTGATGGTTTTGGTTTGGCAAAACCCCCACAGTTCCTGTTTTCTCAAACCATGTGACTTTCTTTCCTCTGCTGGGAGCCAACGATAGGTGCGCAGTTTGCAGCCAGGAGTGAAAATCAACCCAGAGAACAGCTGTCTGTCCCAAATACTTTCTGGTTTTTCCTGTGGTGCATTCCATACACTACTCTGAAAGCATTTACCCCTTGGGCAGAGCTTAGGTGGGGTTTGCTGGGGCGCTGGCCAGGCCGGGGCTGCCGTCTCCCAAGGAAACTGCTGGCACTCCATGCCTTGCCCCAGCAGGGATGGGTTCAGATGGCAGCTGTGCCGTCGCTGCGACCCCAGCCCAACTCCCCCAAGCAGACAGGGGAATTCAGCTTCTCTGAGCTCTCCGGCTGCATATTTCTCATGGATTTAGTGTATTTCCAGCTTGAGCAACCCTCACAAATATAAGTGCCAAACCCACCCCGAATCTGCAAGGCTGTGAGGCTTTGTGAGTATTTCTGGGCTGAGGCATGTTTACCATAGAGCATGGAGAGGTGTCCTGGATCTAACCACGGATGGGAAAAAACCACCTTAGTGTAGAGAAAGACAAAGTTATGGTTGA
Source organism: Daphoenositta chrysoptera (assembly GCA_013397915.1). NCBI lineage: Eukaryota > Metazoa > Chordata > Aves > Passeriformes > Daphoenositta > Daphoenositta chrysoptera. The sequence continues at coordinate 473,864 of VZRO01001248.1, forward strand.
AACATAGGGCTAACATGAAATACTCCAAGTTTCTCACAGAAGGACTGCTTGAAGTAAGATTTATATCACTGTCATCCATGGGAATCCACACCAAGACAGCCAACTGGAAGCACTGAAGAAGTAAATTATTCTGTCTGAGAAGGAAAAATTAAAGGAAGATAATTCTCTAAGAGCTAAAATATGCTAAACAAGTATCTTTGCATTTGTGGTAAATACATATACATTGATAAGCTCTGAATTAATGGTCAATTTAACACGCATGCTAAATTCTACGCAAAACAAGATTCTTAATTCACTTGGGTTAATAAACATAAAATTCTGATAATTACAGATACAATAATGTCATATGAGCACTTTAAACATATGCTGTGGGAATTAAATCCTGGCTATTCCTGCCCACTAAGGACCAGTTTTTAATCTTCGATGCATGATATGTAGTAATGGATTTTACGAGTTGACTTTTTTAAATTTGATGATCAGGTTAATGAAATTTATAATGATATTTTTCACACCAAGTTCAAAATAGTAGTTAACTCCTTGGCACAGGAATTCAGATTGGACATGTAATGGATGTACCAGCAACTGCTGATGTGAAAGGATTAATCATCATTTTAGACTTTTATTAAATTAGATAAAATGGGATAGGCATGAATCAGAATATATGGCAATTAATCACTGGACTTTATTGAGTCTTTTAAAAATCTTATTTGCTCCTGAGTTGACAACTAATCTAGGCCATTCTGTACCAGTTTGACAAACTCTCAAGATAATGACTGTGACTAGAACATTAATAATATCATCATTTAGCAAAAAATATTTATTCTCTATGTAAACCATTTTTTTTAACATTTGTGGGTGCGTGAAGGTAATATTAGTCACATCACAACACTGCAATTTGGGTTATCGTTTGCTAATGAAATCTTTTGCTTTTATAAATTTGCTGGTTTTTTTGAAATTTAGGTAATGGATAGACCAGCGTGTATAGATGACCAAAGTTTTTGGTATATCCAACTAGCACTTAATGTAAACTGTTACAACTATACACACAGGAATTGCTAGAAAATAAAAATTACTAAAACTTTTGAAGTTTATTTATTGATCACTGAGAACCACCCCAGTTAAATTACCATAAACCTCAACATCACAACAACTACTAATCCAGCTAATAGGAATTAAGGGAGATGGAAGATACATAATAAGCATCTGGGGGATATGGAATTTATCCCATGAGTGTAGTAAAGAGCTCATAATTTAAGAGTGCCAAAACCCAAGTGCATCATGAAGGCCTTTCCTCACAAGTGACATTAATTGCATATCCCACAGATGCTTATTACATATTCTATTTATACCTCTGAGAAGAAAAATATTCGTTTAAAGTTTAAAGGTTTAGTACTGCTTAAACACAATGTAACACAGCTGTCTCATGATGTCACAGGGAATATCAAAGGCTGCAGCACAGAGTCATAATGTAAGAAATAGTTTAGACAGAAGATAAATCAGGGAGTGTGTTTCAGCATGAGAGCCCCAGAGCTCAGATGTACATTAAAGCAGGATGTATAACTACGTACTTCAGATGGATTTGGGATGACACCATTAAAAAGGTTTTTCTGATTACAATTATTGAATAAGAAAAAGGAGAATTAAATCTATTTCAATTCTTTTAAACAATTTTTCAATAAGTAGCATGTCAAACCATTAATACTAATATATGAATTGCTAAAGTCAAAGACGCCATTATCTTTTCTACTGCTCAGTCTATACAAATATAACTGTGTCATCATTAATACAGTTTCTAGATATTAAGCACAGTATTTGTTGTAAATTTTATGTGAGGACTATTTTCTTCTTTTGACATTACTCTTTTGTGATTTCTCGCATAGATAATTAAGACAATGACAATTCTTTGATTCAAGATGTCCCATATACTTTTGCCTGACTGTATTTCCATTAGTAAAAAAACTCCCAAACCTGATATTACTGATTTTGCATGTCATTCCTACATGTACTTTTTAGAAATAGAATAAACTGCAAGGTCCACGTTTAGACTAACAGCTCACACAACATTCACTGATGTATGCTGTAAACAACTAAAGACTTTGTTTAGATGTGTGAAATCTTGATTTAAACACTGTAACGATATTTCATAATACACAACATGTTACACAGTTCTGCTTCTACACTGCACATGTGGGTGTGTGTATAGATTTATCCAAAGTATGAAAATATTTTTTACTAACTTCTCCACTTCTGTGAATAAAAACCTGGTATCATTACTGGTAGGAGTAACAGCAGTCAGAAGCTGCGGGAGTTTCATTATCTCGTATTTTCTGCATTATATTACATTGGGAACTTAAAAACCAGAAAAGATGAAATTTCTTTTCTCTCTCCACTTTCTCAATACCAAGAACAAAAGATATTGCTTCTGTGGCATTCAAAGATCATTTTATTGGACACTTTCTCTGACAAAAAGTGTATAAAAGATAATCAAAGGAAGTATGCTAACCATGGTGCTAATTTCAAATAAGGTGATAAGAAATAAAGAAAAGCAGATCATTAAAAGTGACAGATGACAGTACAAAGGTCTATGAAAGGCAATGCTCTCTCATGGACTTCTCAAGCTGATGCTATACTGGGTGATGCCAATTTGCTTCTCTGACATCTGGGAAGAATTGCTGTTCTGCTGTCAATACATTCCATAGTGAATAGCAAAGCCTAGGTGCATCCACTGTCTTTTTTTGTTAGAAACAGTGCTTGCTGGAAATTCAAGGGAGTCATCACTGGCAGTCAATACCAAGCTGCAAATGCTATGCTAGGAGTGTTTTCAGAGGAAGAATACCGAAGGGCAGTACCCTTGGCTTTCTCTAAAGATTCAGGTATGACTCGTTCATTGATTTCAAAATACGTATTGGAAACCAGCTCCTACTCTTGTCTGCTTTTGTTCTTTTTCACTAGACAATTCTATTTTGCAATGCTGTGCACAGATTTTCTCTTCTTGCCAAAATCTGTGGAGTCTTCCTGCTAAATTATGTAACTTAACCCTTTAGGGCATCTTGCTATTACATTCAGTACAAGGTGTGGTGAAATAGTCTCCCCATTTTTACAGCATTAGTTTGGTGAAATAATTCTATTCTTAGAAATGTTTCTCCAACATCATTTCTCATGCTTTACCTAGACTAAAATATTTTGAATTCATACAATATGCAAAAGTTACACAAAATTGTGCAACCCTAATTAACAGCACTACTCTTGAGCAACCTATTCTGGTGACCTGTGTTAATGGATTTTATTCTTCGGATATGGACGGCTTGCTTTAATATTTCATAGGATACTTTTAAAAATTCTTGCTCAAAACTACATCAGAACCAGCAAAGATACTCAAGGCATGCACCTATTTGGAACAAGATTTTTTTTTTTTAATTGATGAGGCTTCTACAGCTCTAACAAGATGTTGGAAAGAGGTTCACAAGGTCATGGAGAACTACTATCCAGCTCATCCATTTTAAAAATTAGGACAGACTGTTGCATTATTTTCAGGGCAGGACCTTTTACTGTTGCATGGACTTCCAACACTGTCATGTAGCTTTCCAACTCAAGGACTCCCAATAAAATAACTGCCAGAGAAAATTCAGAACATGTAAGGGGAATTATATCGGTTGTCTGTAGGATTTCCACCTTTTCCCCCTCCCTCACCCAAACCCTTCAAGTCTGTAACATCTGCTTAGACGGAAGGGCAGGGAGAGCACTGTCCATAGGAGTAGAAATGTCTATCCAAGAACTAATCTTGGTATCTGAAGTGGCAGCATAGTGACTTGACTACCTGGCGAATTATTACTTTGCTGGGGAGAAAACCCAAAAAGGAAGCAATCTTCCCAATGCTGACATGATACTGCCTTTCATTTTCCCAATTAACTGCATTCTACTGGGCAATCAGATGCTCTTAGAGAAAATGCAGACTGGCCATATTCCTACAGAATTACTATTTCACTAATTTTCAACAACATTTTCATTAGTGATGAATTGTGGTTTCAGGATATAATTTTCTGCTAAAATGAAGAACTCAGATGAAAATGACCTGAAGAGCCAGATGATTAACATGTCCTCCTAGGCCAATGGAAACTCAGACCGAAGACTGTGCTGTCCCTAAAGTTGACATCCCACACCTTAAGGCAGTTCACTAACTATTGCTTTTTCTTCAAATGCAATTCTTTGTCATCATTCTCCCCATCTATGAAAATCCATAATGGCCTACTTTCTTCTGACATGGAATAATGACTTAAGTATTAAAAACTTAGGTTTTTTAAAATGAGGTTTACCTCTGCTTCCAACAGGCTGACATTATGCACTTAAGTATTTCATGCTAATCTGTTTAAAGATTTCAAACAAAATTTTCTTAGCTGCATTACCCACTAGATCCCAGTTGTGTATAACTTCTAAATTCTACAATTTAAACATCAAATTGTGTTTATTATCTCTTGCTATTTTTCTTGTTGGATTCTAGCAGAGGGTCCTCTTTGTGGCTCTTTTTTAAGTACATCAAGATGATGCAAAAGATTTTGATGGTGAACAACTGTTTGTATTAATCTTCAGACTACTTTTAGATATTGACTTTTATCTTAAGGACTGATGACAGGATGATTCTTTCCTTGCTGGATAGTGCACATGGTTCTCCCCAGTACTTCATTATAATTTCTAAAGGTATGTCTTCACAGGAAAATTAAGGACTTTTTAGCCACATGTGATTGCATGCCCATACTAACTTGGTTCATATAGACTCGGTAAGAATAAGCAGTGAGGATGAAACACTGGTTAACCAAAACATGAATTATCTACAGGACTGGATTCTACAGGATATGTCTGGGCTACTAGCAAATGCCCAAGTTTAAAGTGCTGTATTTTGCCTCCCAACATCATGTCAGCATGGGCATGTTAGCACAGTTTCATTTTTTAGGCATATGCTGAGATAATTACTTTCGGCAACAGTTACTTGACCTACTTACTGCCTTTTTTGTACCAATTTCCAAATTGAGTTTTCTAGACTAAGTTCCATGTCATTGAAAGAAACAAAATGATGCACTAAATTAAACAGTACCTGGTTAACCCAAACACCTGATGTGATTTAAGTATAAAGAAAGCAAAGGGGAAGTAAATATGGCACCTTAAATTACTTACTGGAGTAGAACTTCTCCACACATTGTTCTGATTTTATAGTCAACAGCTACTGTCTACATAAGCAAAAAAAAAAAAAANGGCCTTCCAAACACCTGTCTATATTCCTACTAAATTCATCACAAGTTTAAGAAGACACTAATTCTATTCAAATACAGTGGAATCTAAGCCTATTTATGTTTAATGCCACCAGCTTTTTTTGTTTTTAGGGTACATGCCAAAAGTCAAAATGGAAGCTTTCTTGCTTGTTTCCTTCCCAGATAAAGATAACTCCCTGTACTTCATATGGGAATCACATCACCTGCATCAAGGAGCAACAAAATGACAAATCTGCATTCCATCCTCACAGACATCCAGTACTACTCATTATCATCTCAGCACATAATTATGCAGCAGGAGAGTAAAACTCTGACAAACACTTTTGACACCTCAACCAATCCTTCATTCTGTTTATAGAGTGGTCTTTTACATTATTTACATGTTAAAATCTTAAAGTCAGAGCTATGACTAAAATACTATTTGTGACGGGAAAAAGGATAAAATCGTAAGTTCATCATACTGTAATTTTCAACCTAATACACAACAAGAAGCAGCACAAAATCAAATATACATTTTTTCAATCAATGAACTAGAAAGCTTTCTGAGAAACTCAACAATGAGGAACAGATATCTATCATTTAAGAACATGAAAGGGTGAGTAGACTCATTTCAAAACAGAAGAAAAGCAGCTTTTAGAGTTAAGCAGGATCTGCTTGCTGCCTGAGGTAAGATACCTACCCTGATCTTCAAGAATTGTCCTCATTTATTTGCAAAGAGGAAGTAATTTGAATTAGTAAACCATTGCAGTCAGTTGGTATGTCAGCAGTAGCTGAGGCAATCCCTGTCTCCATCAAAATACATGGTAGCTTTCTAAAGCAGCTTCAGATGTGTTTCCTTCTGTCACCTAACTTTTACAGTACTTTTTTCACTATGCAAGACAGAATTCATAGTAATGTCTTCAGATGCCTGAGTCAGCCCCCAAAAGCTCTATCTAAAAATCCAGTAGACTGTATCTTGTAATTTGTGGGACCAACAGTGGACACTAACCTTTATCAGAAAGGCCTGGTCATCTGGCACTAAATCCTCAACAAGCCCTCTACTGACAGACAAGCTGGGATTTATAGTCCATTAAAATCTATTTTACATATAAGGCTTTGTTTAATTCAAACAGAAAATAAATACTGGGAATCAACAGCAATTCCAGATACTAAATTAATGATTAATTTGGTCCCGGACATTCAAATGAGAATTATTGCTTTGTTCAGAAAGACTTCGTATTTGCTTAGTCTTACCCATTTCTAGATACTCACTGCCAGATACTTGCCTTTTAATATCAAGGCCAGATTTTGGTGGTTCCTCTACCACATGCACAATAGCTCAAAGTTGCTTTCATTGTAATTGCTGTCCAATTGATTGATGACACTGGATTAAAAGCTACAGAGGAAATGTAATGGGTTTGGACCATGTCATATATTATCTCACTTTCTTTTAGTGTGAGAATCCAAAATAAACTCAGGCATCCTGGATGATCTGAAAAGTTCTCCTTAGCAAGACTGATCTGTGATCTACTTTTTCCGTAGATCATAAAGATTTCTTATTTTGATAACTAGTGGGACTTTCATTTTTTTTTTCTGATACAACGAATATGATTTATGTTTCTTTACTACACAGGTAAAATCCTTTAAATTCTCCCTCCAGAGACCAATCTGATTAGGTGAAAGAATACTGCCTGGCACCATAATGGCACGGGTGAGGAACTAGAACAGGTGGATGCCCCACAGCAGTGCTCATAGCAAAGCAAGTAAGAACAGTAATAGTGGAACAGCACATCTGCTGTTGACTTTACCGTAACATAACCTTTCCAATGCTACCTTCAAATCTGCACTCGTGCCTGGTTCCCCGGCAACTTAGTTTGCACCCTTCTCTTTTGTTTCTTATTTCTGTGCTTGCTGAGGTAGGCTTCCCCCTGAAGTGCTGGAGGGCTGGGTGCCTCTCGAGCTGCAGCAGGCGGCGTCTCTGATGGATGGCTGCAGAGCAGAGCAGCAGCAGGAGGCAGAGTCATCTCTGCTCAGTGTTCTGAGAGGCCCTTTTTGTCCTGAGCTAAAGCCACCATGAAATATTTACGCTCACTTCTGCATGTGATTTATCATCTGTTGGATATGTGCTTAGGAGGAGTTTGCTTTACCAGTATAATACTGCCATTAGTATTATGATGCAGAAGCTGGTGAGTTTATGCCAATGTTTAATTTTTGTTCTTAAATAAAAATTTTTATCCTTATGCCTTGTCATTATCTTTCTGTGTATTATTTCTATGCAACTGTATAATATATATTTACATGATCTGGCTGCACTTATTGCATGCAGTTCCATGAGAAATTAATTTGGTGCAATATAATTCACCCTCAGCACATAAAATAATGTGGTAATAATGATATTATGTGGGACCTTTCCAATGGATTAATCTTTTCAGTGAAACGTAAAAGAAGTGCTTACCACAAATTCCTTTAAATGGAAGAAAATGTCATATTATACAGGTATATGAAGACTTTCCTCAAACACTGTCCTTTCCCAAGCTGAGAGCCTAACCTGCTTAATTTGTCCCTGCAAACACTGGCCACTGCAGAAAATGCAGTATCGTTTTGCAATAATTATTTTGTACTTTAACATGAATTAGATGTAAGGGTCAAAAAAATTAACATCTGAGTACCAATTAATCTAGGACATTAATCATTGCTAACTCATCTAATTTTAAAATTAAACTGAATATTCAATCTGTCAACCCTTCGGAATATCCAATCTTTATGTTCAATCCTAGCAATTTTTTCTTTTTATTTAGGGAAAGGTTTATTATCAGGAAAGCATGTCACTGAACTATTAATGTAATCAATTCCATTTTATTTTCAAACCATTCTTGTACTTGACTTTACAAAGTATAAAATCAGGTATGATTAGACAATTATTGTAGTTTGGTTAGACTATTCACAGTACTACCAGGCGAGTGAAACAATCTTACTCTGCAAAACATTATCTTGGGGTCCAGGCTAGAGACACAGCCAAGAAAGAAGACTGTGGAATGATAAGGCACAAAACCTTTATGTCTGTATTGCTCGTTCCATTTCAGCTGATATTAATAGCAGCTGAATAATTATCACAGGGACAAGCAGTGGCTGACTGCAAGTGACTGAAAGTGAAGTCTCAGAATTTCCAGATACAGTAATTCCTGTGCTAAGGCTGCTGCTGTCTGTGACACCAAGTGGAACTTGCAGAGCATGGAAGTATGGCACAGCCAGGACACAGTACACCTTGCTGTACCTGACTGGGTCCTCTTCCCAATCTGCAATGGAATGAGACAGCCAGGGAATGCCAAGTCTGTTCACTGCTGCACTCTGGAAGAGAAGGCAATCTACTGCTTTGAGGTAAAACTTCAAAACAGAGCAGCAACCAAAATTAACGAATTGTACCACACGTACTGAAATGCCTGTTAAACTTGGTCTTGTAAGCAGGTAAGCATAATTTCAGGGAGTGTATAACCACATTTTATTATAAAGGACAGGATGTTTCTGAACATGGAAATGTACAAGCAGCTAGGGTACCTGACCTCCCAGCAGAACAAGTCGTGCTAGTGTTTGAAAAATAAAAAGAAGCATTTGAAAACATCAAAGGATGGAATCAACTGTATGAAAATGCAAATAATTGTTTATGCCTTGCCCCAGAAGGTTATAGAAGGATGCAAAGTATAAAATGCTTTATTTTTAAATAAGTGAACTTTATAACTTGTACAGGTTAGGGTAGATTGCTACTAAATACAGGCCTTTCATGTTGAGCCTGTTCTCTAGGAATGCCTTACTATCTTTTGAGCAAAGTTCCCAGACTTTCTTCTACCATTTGTATGTTTTTTGAGAGGTATCAAGGCTGACAGATGAATATTTATTCTTGGTAAGTCTTCAGGAAAACAATAAACTTCAACAAAAAACTCAGATGAATTCTGCACTTCTGTTAGGTTAAGCAATTATTGATAACCTATGCTGTTTAAGAAATGCTGTTTCTAGTTCAAGAAATGTTAAATACAGGAAAAGATACAGCATCTCAGACTGTCAGCTGGCTCAGTACTGGAAATTACTACTCTGAAGAGTTCAGGCATCATTAAAGGTGAGAATAATACAACACAGTCATGCTCCTTTCCCTTTCTTTTTCTCCTGCCTATATCAAATCAGAAATCAGAGCAGGATATGACCTCACAGGTAACCTACTTTCCTCTTCTGCCAATGAAGACTCTGTCTGTATGACACCACCCATTTCGGAGAGCTTTTCAGAACCTGTTTTTAAAACATTCTGATGGTTTTTCCTTTGTTAATTTTGATATATTATTTTACAGTCTAACAGCTCCCTGTTAGTAAGGTTTTCCTGATAGTCAGCCTGAAGCTCTCTCTCATAATTCATTCTCTTAACTGTAAATTTCTTTATTCAGATTCAGTTCTATTTATGCCACACCAGACTGCATCGTTCTTCTGTTATTATAATATTATGTTTAGAGCTAAAGTATAATTTTTTCTTCCAATTATTTCTCTTACTGAAAGGCAAAATCTTAAACTGACACGAATACCTACATTACAAATTATTTTTGCCCCAAAATATCTGTTTGCAAATTTCTGAAGTTTAACTTTTTTTTATTCTCTCTTTGTTTTCATAAGTCTTCATAAATGAAACAATGTATTTTTGTTTTCCTTGATATTTATACAGCCTACTTATTCATTACTACCCCTGAAGTCTATTAGGGATGCTTGCTTTCTCTTCCAGACTAGTGAAGATATTAAGAAAATACATTATGCAAAAAATATTGTAATAGGACAATCTGTCCTCTTTGTACTTTTAATACCTTGAGTTTACTTGGCTTATTTTTCCTCCCCTATAGGTAACTCATACCTGTAAAATGGATTTAAGTAAGTTTTGTAGAATTACATTTATCTTCCTAATATAAGTTATTAATAAGAAGTTCAACTCTTCTCTTGAGAGTATATTACGTTGCAGCATTTTTTCATTTTACGGAAGCATCAAATTAGACTTTAGTGTTAAATATTGCAGTTATGTCCTGACATTTACACAGTCACTTTTTCCTTCCCTTTCTCTATTTTCTATTGAGTTGTTACAATCCACAATTGCATTTGGAAATTCACACCTATATATTTTTTTTTTCATTTAAGGCAAAGCCAATCTTACTCGAAATCACTGCAAAAAATAATTTAAGAAAAAGTGTAATTTTTTCTGTCCCCGCAACTGCACATATGGTTGCCAACTCCTTAAGGAATGATCAAAATGAATCAAATGTCCAGAATTCCAGACAATGAAGGCAAGATTCTTCCTCAAAACCACAGTCAATTCACCATTACTCATGGCTCACACAAATTGCACACTGTGTTGATCCAGACTGACTACAGCAGCTATAAACGGTTTGGATTCAGTGCTGCACAAACACATGGATAAGGCCCCAGTCAAAGCCCCAAAGCCCAATAAGCCCCCCTGGAATTGGGGTATACAATACACAGCCAGCTGACTGGATATGAAGCAGCTTCATGGAAAAGAGAACACCTGGGCTGACTCTGTACACAGGCAATTTATTATATCCTTGCCTTCACTTTTAACATTCCCCTCCCCTCCCCCTATTACCAGCATCCAAAACCCCATAACATAAGAGGGAAAAGTTCACTGATATTAAACTGGTGATAAAATTAAGTAAATAAACCACTTAATGCTAATAGTTTTTTGTGTCCTATTATCCCATGTGTTCCTATAGGAGAACTCCAAGTAGACTCTGTACTTGATTCAGCAAGCACAGGAGTCTTCAGCATCTTCTCTAATATGTAGCTGAATCGACATCATCTGCACTGGAAATGCCACTGTCACAACTACAACAGTAGGGTGGCATTTACTATAATGCTGCAAAGCAAATAAATTCTAAGAGATAAGTACTTCTTTCTGGTCCCATTCCTCTAATCCGAAATTTAAGGGAAAAAATTTCCTAATATAGTGAAACAAAATCCCCAAGGAATTAAATTAAATTAAATAATGCTTTGCAAACACTTACAGTCCATAAATCTGTGGAGCAATTTCCAGTCGGTTCAGATGCATGTACAGCTCAATATCATGTTTCTTCAGCAGATGATCCTGAATTTGATTTACTTTTGCTACAATAGCAATAGATGGCCCCAAGTCCTGTGGCCTTGCAAAGGGCATAGGTGTTATCATCACGTCTTTCTCCTGCAGATACAGAAAACAGGGTGAATAAAGAAGCCTTATTGTCTAAAGGGATTGTGTACAGGAGATTTCGTTTGTTGTAAACATTGGCTTCCAAATAAACATGGTAATAACTCATTTCTTTCACAGCAGAAGAGGAATCTCAAGTATCCACTTCTGCAGAAGGTATTGTGGGATTCCCCTTCCCAGGAGTGCCACGGAGTGCCCGTCATTCTGCACATCAATTTTTACGTGCATGCTTTACTTTTCATGCTCTGACAAAGTGTTGACAGCTTTATTTTAGCTTTAATATCAGCAGTCTGAGCCAGTCCAGAATAAAGCAGATGAATGGTAACTCAGTAGAGAATATATGCCCTCAGAGGACAATAAATTGCATACCAAATAGGAAGTAACTTATTTTCAAACAATCCTTTCTAAACAGGCTTCCCTTGCACAGAAAATCTGGTGGCAGCACCTTAAAACCTACACAGCTTTGATAAAGCATCAGAAACTTTTACAGGAAAAGAGAAATAGAACAATGAGACAGCAGTTGGTTGGAACAGAGGGCTGTGCAAACTATGCCATGCTCTAGAACACAACACACATCAAGTGAAAACCAGTGGAATATTAGCATCCTTGAACATGATACTGCTTTAAATTTGTTCTTCTTGCAAAAGAATCAAGTATTATTGAAAAAGAGACAGAATGCCAGAAAGAAATGCAGCAAGTAATGAACTGCACTGAATAGGAAACATGTAAAAAGGAGAATGAGAAATAAAAATCAACAAGTCAAACCTATCAAGAGAAAGATGGGGGACAGGGAAACAGAGAATTAAGCTGTTAGGAACAATGTTAAGGTTATAAAACAGGGAAAATTGGAAGAGTAAGAAGAGAAGAATTTAGCAATGACTTCTGACCCAAAAGCTTCACTTTGAAATACAGTTGCTGTTTTTCTGCACTTTTGCTCACTATATTAATAGAGAAGCATTATCCAGCTCAAAGGGTTAATAATTTCAGGAGACTTCATTGCATTTTACATTGTTAAGATACAAATTCACTTGTTTCAATATTGTGAAAAGAGCATTATTTTTAACATTCAATAACAAAGGAAGTTTGTTTTCATTGTATAAGCTATTCCCAAGGTAGTTTCCTATGGTTATTTCAACATCACTTACAACATGGTTTAACATTCAAATGGGCAGTGAACATTTAATAATGTCTACCAAAAAGTCTATTTTTTATTTTGATCTTCTTTGCTTGGAGTACCTTTTTGTAATTTTCCGATTTCTGTACTGCAGAAAATATAGTAGGATGTTGAGCAGTGATTTCTATATGTTTCTATTTAAGGACCTGATTGATTATAAATTGTATCTTAAAATCTGCTTAATTGGTGCTTTGCTATGTCAATTGCAGCGAAGGGACTGATCTGTCTATTACAGTGTGGTAGTTTAACCATGGCATTGTGGAACCAAGACATATTTATTTAAGATACTCTAGCAAATCACTTCAAAAATGCTCCTTCAGACTGTCAAATAAAGCTCACTGACATGGCATGCATTTATTCAAAATCTTTGCTATTCTAACAAATAGAAATTTGAAATAAAACAACTGGTGTCTTAGAGGCTAATAAGCAATGCTGTTAAATACTGAAGTTCATCACAGCTGCAGGTACATTAAGAAAGGATATTTCTCCTACCTTATTTTTAAAATTATTCTATTAACTTCTTTCTTACCAAGTTGGACAGCCTACTTCCTACCCTGAATTTTATTTCTGCATTGTATGGCTATTTCCTATCATTTCAGACCCATTTCACTAGTTTCTTGGTCATATGCTAGGATGCAAAATATTGAAAATAGGTATCCACTAATCTTCTATCCAGAAAACCATTCTTAAAGCCCAATATGGTTACATTGCCGTAATGTTAAATGTCAGTCTATATTAATTTTTTTCATAAACATATGAATTTATCTTTGAAACCAATCATAAAAGTCTGTAACTGTGTATTTGTAGACTGTGAATGTTCTATCATTTGGCACGCATCTGGGGTATGAACTTTATTGTGGTTTATTCAAGTTGACTTTAACTTCAGCTTGACCACTTCACGCATTCATAACCGATGATTCAAAAGACTTGTGTTTTTAAGCTTTTCTTTATTATAGGCATAAAACCTTACATGGAAAGCTCAGCTTCCGAATCCCTCTGGTTATTGGAACTTGTAATATGAAAAGACTAGCTATTACTCAGTTTAGTCTTTACACCATTAGTTGTCTGTGGGTTTCAAGCCATCTTTACAAAATTACAAGACAGATTATTAAACCCTGGCTCAAGTGTGGAAAGATTGTGAATATCAAAACTAATGCAGGCTTCCTCTGTGCCAAAATTGGAGTTATTTGTCACTTGCAGCATTTGTGCACCTTGGCATAATGCAGCACTGACACATTGCTGACTGTCAGACTGACTGACTATCAAACATGGCTAAGTGCATCCAATAGTACATGCTGGCTTGCCATTTCTAAAAGCACGAGATAAGTAAATGGTATCCATCAAAATGCAGTTTATCAGCATCTCAGAAATTAACCCTATTAACAGAAATCTTCAAGGCATGACAGAATCTGTGAGGAAGCAGCTGCAGCCAGTAACAAAGCCTTGCCTGCCCATGCCTCCTGATTCCGTGTACTCCACCAAGAAGCTCGGTGGATGACTGGAGCCCAACAAAGTCGTGTCTGTTGTCTCCTCTCATGCAATTTGGTTGAGAAAATGACAATACCTCTAGTCAGTTGAAATTGCTCCAAAAATCACATAGCTGGTGTGAAACAAACAGCCCAAACAGAAAGATGCTCAAATAAACTAATAAAACCGAGCTGCCAAAATGTTTAACTAGGAATGACTCACAGTGCCTGTGCCTAAAGCCAAGTGGCCAACACAGTACTGTGCCCCTGCTCATACTCACTAAATAATTAATGGCCACGTGAGAGAAAACACCTGTTTTCTTTTTGTGAGCTTTGGAGTCTTGCAAAAAAATTTGAGTTCATGTGTTTAGTCATCTATTACTAACATGAAATAAAAATGATCAATCCTAAAAGGTTGTGGTTCACAATAAAAACAAAAAATGAGGGACAGCTCAGAATGTGCTATATTGTTTATAGGAGAGCACCAGATTGACCCCTAAGAGCAGTTTAAATATGAATACCAGTGAAATGCAGTTGAAAACTTTAGCTAAGTATTAGGAACAGTCACTAAGTCCTGTCACAAAACATTACCTGCCACAACACAAACTGGAATGGCTGGCAGTCGATACTAATACAATTTATATATTCATGCATTTAGGAAACATGCTACAGCAGTAAAGAGAGGCTAGGACATAGTATGAGTATAAACTGTGGACAGATTTCTCTCATTAACCACTAGGGAATGGAGTAGCTGAAGAAGCTCCTCTAATGGCAATTGGGAGTAATGGAAACAACTGTTAGAGGCTGTAAAATGTAACATGTCTCTCAGAGCACATGCTTTCATTGCTTCCTTTGTGAAGATTCACACTTTATTATGTAGCTAACCCTCAAAGTCATGATTGTAAAAGGCATATGTACAAGGAAGGATTATTAAAGATTATACATGTTTGCAAAGAACAAGAACAAACAAGTAGATATTAATCCATTCTCTTTGCATTGTTAATTTTTTATGCCATGAAAGGACTGGAAAGGGCAATGTAAACTTTCACCTTCTACCCAAGTACTGCAAGTCTGTAAGCAGACCTAGTTATTGCCTGGAATAACATTCAGCCTCAGACTTTACCACCTCTGTCACAGAAATTGGAACAAATACATTTGAATACACTGAATTTTGAAAAGCTACACTCAGAGAAACATATCTCACAGCCTTCTTATTTTATTTCTTATTGAAATAAAAGTGCCTGTGTAGTGACTTCATAAAATTTGTATCTCATATGCTTTATCCCTAGCTACTGAAATTACATAAAAATCCAAGTAATTTATAACTGTAGATAGCTTAGGCCAAGATGCCAATACTCCATATCTGATAAAATATAAAATATTTAAAGAAAATAGATGTTTTAAAATGATTCTTGGGTGAACAACTTTTTCTTCATTAGACTGACAAAATCACTATTCAAACTAGTACTCCGTAATTACAGTTTGCAACTCTAGGTTTTGGTGCACACATATGGACATCCAGAACCAACCAAATTCTCATTAAGTTTTTGTTAATTCTAGATCTTGTCCCCATGGTCTATGAGAAAAATGCTGAAGTGAATCAAGATGAAACTAAGTTTGCAGGCCAACTCATTTAGGATATAATACACTGAAAGTCTCAGCAATACCCGTAATACTGTTAATAATATTTTGCTCGAGCCTCCATGCATACATGCTCTATCACACAAATAATTTTCCAGAATTATAAAAAAAAAGGAAAACTTAAAGATGGAAAGAGAAAGGAAAAGAAGTAGTCAAAGGAAATCTTGAGCAACTGACAGAGGGAATTGTCCTTCCTGCCATGCATGAAAAAATTTAGGCAAGGACTAGATGGTCTCTAGAAGGTCCCTGCAAAGGAGAGTTCTGAAGAACTAAACTCAGAACACTGCAAAAGGTTTATGAAAGCAGCAACATACTAAATTCGGTGGTGTCCATACAGATACACAACAGATCTGAAGGCACAGACGTTCCCTCTGTTTGAATATCCTGAGGTTAAGAAGAAAAAAATGAACAAGATGGAGTGATTATGCCAGGGAAAGATACACCCTGACCTTTGATGGACAGTATATGGTTAAAGTTTTGGTTTCACAGCAAATAGTTTGTATTGTAAACAGCTGAAAATAATTCAAGCCTTAACACTTTACCTATAGGCATTTATTTAACATGACATTTGCACAGGTTTTGGGCACACAGAAGTGCCTATGACAGGCACTCTTTCAAATGCTACACAAGAAGATCACTTATTGACAGAAAAATCTGTGCTTGCACACTTGGCTTTTGATTACCAAGTGATCTTTCAACAGGTAGGAGGACATTCCACAAGTGCTTATGACCAAATTCTGAAGAACCTTTAAAGATTGTAAACTTGTTTGAGACTGCTTTAACCAAGTTAATAGATGTCTAATTAGCTTTAAATAACATCTCACATATTAAAATCATATTTGCTTAAAAACACAAGTACATTTTAAAGCAATATTTACCTTCTGACTGTCATGTTCAAAAGTTGAAAACCAATGTTCTGCTGTTCTCATAAGACATGTGAACATCGCACTGAAAGGGAACAACCCAGAAACTTGGTGTTAAATAATGGTGTAAATTACAAATAAGAGCAAATTAAATGTAAAGAAACTTCTTAAAACTTACTAGGCATCATGTTCCAGATATTCAGGATTCAAAAGAACTTTCATTTCCTCGCTGAAAAAGGCAACAGTGAACAATCCAAATGTGAATGCTTATTTTTGGTCAGCGTTCTGCATGTACTATTATGTATTTATAAGCCAACTTTCATATAAAGTGCAAATGAGAAAACTAGCCTTTTTAATTAAAAAGAGCAACTCCATTGAACAAATGAAGTCTTTCCTTTTTATAAAGATCAAAAACAAATTAGCTGCCTTGTCTGTACTACAATGAAGTAACCATCTAATTATTCCAAATAACAAATTACTGAATGTCACAATGTATTATTTGAATATGCTTGATCTAGAATAATTGATTGCTGCACAATCTATCACTGTTTGTCCCAAACAAAAAAAAAAATGGTTACTGGTCAAATATGCAGTATCAAAACATTAATTTATTTTGTTTTAATAGCCTGTATTTTTATTGTACTTTAACAGCAATTAATCAGTGACAGCACCTCTTTTCCATCTACTTTGCTGCTTAGCTTTACTTTTTCAGTGGGGATGGAACAGAA
This sequence comes from Daphoenositta chrysoptera, assembly GCA_013397915.1. Classification (NCBI taxonomy): domain Eukaryota; kingdom Metazoa; phylum Chordata; class Aves; order Passeriformes; genus Daphoenositta; species Daphoenositta chrysoptera. The sequence goes on from VZRO01001248.1 coordinate 491,202, forward strand.
TGCTGTACATAACACATGGTTATTTTAAGTTACTTAGCACTGAAGAGCATCTTCTAGGTAATTTTAGGATATCTAAGGACAGACATTGAATAAAAACACACACTTGTAAATAATCATCTTAATGCTTAACTGCCTTTGGGCAGTCACACGGAGGGATACCTACAGAGGTTATATTATATTGCACACATAATTAAATTGGTTTTTATTCACAGCTGGACTCCAGAACAGAGTGCAAAAAACCCAAATGAAATGTCCTAGATATCACAAGAATATAAACGAGTTCCCTTTTTTTCTTAATAAAAACAAAAGCCTTACATATAGGGCAAGAACAAAAGCAGACATTAATGTGAGATGCAATATTTTATATGTATGAATATGACTGCACGCATACACACATAGACACTTTTGAATGAAATGGAGGATCAGTAGCTAAACATCATGTTACTACTAAGTCAAAGAATAGGTGGATATCACAGCTACAACACTGCAGGTGATGAAAGAAATATCAATCGCTATTTGTCTTCAGTGATTATTTCCCCTTTTAAGATATGAGGAAAGAGAGTCGGTGGTAAGATGTCTGCTCTGTGGGTGTAGCTCACTAATCTGTCTCCTCTCTGCAATGACCAAAACAAAATCACTTCTGGCAGTAAGGATGAGGTGGATCTGCAGATAGGTATGTAAGCTTTTAGAACAAGGTTTTCCTTAGATTTCTTGTCTCCCCATTTTTTTCACCAGCCAATGTCTGTGACGGGGCCAATATATAAATCTTAGAAGCTGTAGTAGGAAAGACGAAATAAGGATATTCCTATCAAAGCACAAGGATGCAATGATTTCTGATATTAATTTATGAATTACAAACAAAGAATTATGGAACACATATTTATAAGTTATAGTTCAGCCAACTTATTTTTTAAAGAAAGCAGATTTTTATACAAATAAAATGCAATGCTTGCCTTGGTTGTGCAGCTTCACTGGCATGTGAAAAAGCCTGGTGGTCACAATGTAGGATAAAGACAATAGGAGCTAGAAGTTCATGCATGCCCTAAATAGAAATGGAAAAGCAAAAGTATATTTAGATTTTCCAGTCATATAATAGTTCCTAATGCACAGCATAAGGCAGACGGCAATATTAGGTGCAGACTAACTAAAAGCATGAACATTCATTCACATTCTTAACAGAACAGTTTCATAATCAATGGCTTTTATCTTAAATTCTGATTAAATCCAAGTGTTTATTCTTCTACAATATACAGAAACAAGTTAGTCTCCCCTTTTCTAACACAACACACAACAAATTGGCAATAGCAGGCAACCCTGCACCTGGCAGTTAACTTCAAGATCTATGTTCATAAATATGAATTTTATTTATGGTAATTATAATAATGATCTACAGTACAGAGATCTGCAATAGGGAAAAATTACAAAATGTAAAATTATTTTGTATTTTATAAGGTTCCAAAACCATAGATAAAAGTGTAACAGTAGGCTCCAAAGGAGACAAGGGTAGCTATTTGGGAAAAAACCCAAAACTTTCATTTCTAAGGACATGAAAATTAAAATAAGTTTTTGGGTTTTCTGGTTTTCTTTCTTTTAAGTTGTTATGTCAACATTCAAAATAAACTCATTAAACACAATGCATACAAGACCTGGTAGTGTTCCACTGCAGATACTACTTATATATGCAATCTATATTAAGACACAGAAAAAATACAGAAATAAGCAGGAATCAGAAAAAAAGAAGTAGGTGGGCAGTTGAGGACTTGGGCCGGCATCAGAAGCATGGCTGGGCCACCCAGGAGTGTCGGGATCCCAGGAGTGTCGGGATCCCTGGGAGTAGGACAGCAGGTAGGAGCTACACAAGCTCCAGGCAGGGGCAGGACAGCCATACAAAAGAAGGGAGGGTAGCCCTTGTGGGATGAAGGATCTGTCTGTGTGCCTCTGGACACAAGGATCACTCCGAGGGGAGGGAATTCCTGACCTCTGCCCAAAACCACCAATTACAGCTGGGGCTTGGTGCCAAATCGCCAGGCTACCCCCGCTGGGACTGGCTCTGGATGGAGCCCTTGCCCAGCTGCAGGAGGAAGGAGCTGCTGCCAGCAGTGCTCCAGTTCAAGGGTGCAACTCCTTCCCCAAGTGGAGCCTCACTCCCGGCTCCAGGTGAGTGCTCGGGGCAGACGGGGGTTCCAGGAAGACCACCTCATCTCTCCTGCTGCAGAAGGAGCACTGGGGCTGGTTCATCAAGCTCAACAGCACTTCAGGTTGCTGTCAGGAGTCAGATCCTCCCTGACAGGAGCTGTTCTACTTTTAATGGCTGCAGTTCCAAGCCAGAAAGCCTCTGCACTTGCTTTTCCAGCCCTTTCAGTGAGGGACAGATGGGAACACTGGAAGTGTTGCACGCTTGTGAGTGACCCTGCTGCTTTGCTGGTGTATCAGCTGATATTCCACACAGCCTCTGAGGAGTGTTCAACACCAGGAAGTTAGCTTATCAGCTTCATATGTACTGAACAGACCCACTAACTACTAAAACCCCTGAACTCTTACTGGAAATAATGGGCATTTTCCTTAAGTGGTCCTAACTGACCCGAGAGGCAGATGTGGAAGCCCCCTCTACGTCATTAACTATCTTGAGTATGCTTGGATGCATAGTTTTTGACAATTTTGACAAAAGTTTTGATGATCTCTCTGTGTGCCATCAACTGAAATCCTGGGAAGATTAATTTTAATTTCCTAAGGACTGAGATGACTGTTACAGCCTCAATGGCAGGGCTGAAGTTTGGATGTTTTCTTTCCCTCCCTACTTCTGAACCTCTAGTGGCTCCTTTGAAAGATGAAGTCTAAAGAGAAATTCAGTTAGGAAAAACAAAACCCAAAATATAGCCATTTGATTTAAGAAGCTGATGTAAACCACAACAAAAGGGTTAGATTACAGATTGTCAAGTTTAGATTTCTTAAAATATTATGGTCATATCGAAGGAAAAACGTCCAGGATTAGACAATACATAAGTGGCAAAAATATTGAAATAACCAGGGTTGTACTTCCACACATACAGTCCTCAGTTAATTAACAGTTCCACATCTAATCTTTTATTCGCCCTGATATACTAAACATGAAATAGAAGAAATGGAAATGCCAAAAAACTTGACTATCAAAAAAAATACCACCTAAGCTGTAAACATATAAGCAGAAGAAAAAGAAAGAGGACATAAAATAAGAATTAGTTATAAAAGATGAAAGCACATCACACATTCTTCCAACATAATAATATATCAACTCCATAATAAAATAGAATCATAATGTGGCTGCCCACATATAACAAAACCAAAACAAACAGATGATGGAATATCAGGATTTCAAAAAGATACCTCTGATCTTTCAGTTACAAGAGTACTTCAAATGTTTAGAGATTTTTAGCTTGGCAAGAAACCTACCAGTGTAATATGCATACACATATTTTTTCAATGCTACAGTTTACTAAAACTCTTTAGTGTTAATAAATAAGTTGACAGAGCTCAGATAATTTTATGACACTTCCCAGCTACAACAAAATATTGATTTCATAATACAGTCTATGGTTTAGAAAGAAAACCAGAATTATAGCATTTTTACAATGACAAGTGAATCAATGCATTTCAAAATTATATTGACTTCTCTAAGGGCAATCAAATCATGAACAAACAATAGTTAGTCTAGTGATTTAGCTTAATTTTCACTATTTCTTTTCAGTGTAACTAGGACCAGAATTTTGTCACCAGTCTTATAGAAGAACTCTAAGAGTAGCTTTTACATATTCTTAAGTACAATACACTATTCTCTTTAGATTTTATATTTACAGCTGCTATGTAAAAATTCTGTGATCCCAGGGAAGATTCTGCCTTTAAAATCTGTAATACAGCTCCACAACATTCTACTCCATTTGACTAGGGATAGAAATATATTTTTCCTCATGAAATAAAATGTTTCTTCACGCTGGCCAACAAAACCCAGAAACCCTACTACAAAGAGAACTTTCATGCATATATGCATATTAAACAAACATTATTGATTGCTTCTTGTATGACTGATGCTATGTAATAGTTTCAGTAAAATGTTTTAAGTATGCAAATTGTGAAGGAACTGTAATTTTTTTCAAATATTTTGGAGGATAACATTGGGTAGGGACAGATGCTGACAGACGGAAGTATCAGTCTTCATTCATTGGCCAAGTTTTATAATTCTAATGGGAATTTTATCTTTTCTATATGGTCATACAAATGAGACAGAGGAATTCTCATGGACGACAACAGGACCAGTCCCCATGATGGAAACTGCATATGAAGACAAGATCCTTAATCTGGGCTTTGTATTCAGGTCACTGTGGAGACAACAACTTGGAGATGATCTGTTACTGATGAATAAATGGTAACCTTCATCATTTTCTCAAAAATATGCCAGGCTTTGCTGTAGTGGAAATTATCATGGGAACTGGGGCTTGAGTCTGGTAAAAACACCACATCAGGGAGACTGACTACTAGATAGGTATTTGATAAAAGAAGGAAAAAACATCTCCTGTTGCTACCATAGGCTATTTCTTTTCAACTGATTTGGAGAAGGGTAATGATGGACATGAAAAAAATGTTATCTAGAAAGAGAAGATCATGGGGACAAAAAAGGAGGATCTTATTAATAAGCTAAAAGAAGCCTTACTTTTCAAAGAAAACAACCAGACAAACCCACCCTTTTAAAATGAGGTAAGAAAAGAGCAAAGCTCCTAATAAAAGTAACACATGTCCACAACAATCATTTGCTATTTTGTGGACTTGGCACAGCACCACAAAACTTGGGTGATATACTGAACGCACTTCAGAGAAGTTAAATCAACAGTTTTTCATGATCCAAATTAATTTAATTTTATGCACTTCCTCTCCCCTTTTTCCCATAGCAACCCCTTCCTGGAACCACCACACTACTGATGCACACCAGTTGAAAACAGAGGTAAAAAAGTTTTCTTTGTCAACAGCCTGTAGGCTCACAAAATTGAACCTGTTCTTTTATCTGCCTATGTTCATTTAGCCCACCAAGCAGTCTTTATTAAAGCTGAGGCATCAGGCAGTCAAAGTTCATTAATACCATTTATATAATCTCTGCAGTTTCAATTAACTCAGCAAGACATTCTACTACATGATAACAGTCTCATTAATTCAATAAAATCCCATAACTATTAACAATATGGTCTATGTTAAACGGGGTGTCACCTAGTAGAAAATAATAGCTTTAACAGCTTGTGATGAAACGCAGCACTTTTTTTTCTTTTTAAATTTGATCTGGCTAAATATTCCATCCCTATATAAAAACGTATTATTTCTTGGTAAGGAATCAAGAGGATTTCAAATATGAGGAGAGGGTAATTAAGTCCTTTTAAGTCATATCAAAGAGTAAAATAATACTTCTTGTTCAATAAATGATAGACTAAATTAGCTGGAATGCGTTCTTCCATTTTCCCATCATCAGTACTCTGGCCTGTATTCACTAGAAAGAGGAGGCTGAATACTGTGAAGTATTTTTTTAAGCAGTGCCCTTCAAAATACAGCTCTTAGATCTCATTTTTATTGTTCTTTTGCAAGACTACTCCTTGCTCACTGTCTGTCAAACGTGAGAAATAACCAGTTGATAGATGTTTCATATGTTTGATAACTATATAGTCCATTTTTTATATCATCTCTAAGAAATTCTTCAGAAGTAACCGTTCCTTCAGCTCATGTGTCCTTAGTTTCCATGAAACAACCCTATTCTCTGGACTATGTCTGAAAGCATAGATGATGGTATAAAAATCTTCACATTTACTGAATCTCTGTATTTTTGTCATGACAAATTTTCTGTCTACCTAAAGTTGGCTCCTTTACAGTTTATCTTTTGTCCACGTTCAAGCATCCCTCCGTTTGTCAATCTCTACTCAGCCTACAGATAATTGTGTGAAGAAATAAACACAAATATACTTGGGTTGATAGTCTGTATATCGGTCTTGCTATATGAATACAGCATTGTGTTTATAGTTACTTCAAAGCCTTCAGAACAAACGTGAAATTAATTAACTTATTAACTGTGTGGATGCAGACTTAGTGCAACTTAGGCCTTCCTTACCATTTTACCAAAAATGGTTTGAGCAGACTTTCCCTCAAGTAACTCTGGAAAAGTGGTATTTTGTAGCACCCTTATCCTTCACTCAAGAGGATTTTGTCAGCTGCATTGTACTTGGATGCTATAAGGTTAGATAAAGATCTATTTCCTAACATACTGCATGGCTTTAGCACTTTGGGGAAGAACTTAAAATTTTACATAAAACTTAAAACAGTAAACTTCGGCTAAATTTCAGAAGTCACTATTCATGCTTTTTGTTTCTTCAGTACCATTTTAAATCCTGTGTACATACTTCCTTTCTTTACCTAAGCAGAGAAAGCCTTTCTTTGTTTTTTTCTTTCTTAACCAATGACAGAGATGTTTATAAAGAAATTTGAAGTTAGAAAACTTAGCAGCCTTAAAGAAAACAATTTGAGGTACTGTGTTATGAGGAAAAAGCATATGTTATTCAATGAGCTTACTTACCAACCAGCTGACAAGCAGCTCTTTGATTACTTCAGCATTATGATACAACTTCAGATACAACAGAGGTACATTATTGTCAAACCATATAGAAAATGTTGAGTCAATGAATGCCACCTGTACAGTATTTTCATTACCTGTTTATAAAGCAACTGCTCATTTTCTCTGGCGTAGCAGAACAGAACATCTGTAAGAATTTTCCTTACATTCTCTTGCTGGAAATACTGCATTTCAGGAAAGCTGAAAATGAAGCAATACAGCAGAAGTAAACAACAGAGTGCACAGAATGCCAGTTGCTGGTGTTCTAGAAAAGGTTTTAGGTAAGAGCAGCTCCCGTGTCTGCCTTCCCACTGCTCTGTGAATTGTGGGTGCTACTAGAGCAAAATACTTCTAAAGACTTATTACATTTGTTTTGCAACTGAAATTAGAAACCATGTTCTTTAGTATACACCAGTCTGCTACACAGGTATGATAATATCACAGTTATATTTAAATAACTAATCCCTTTCAATCTCATTAAAGCTAGAGATCTAGCTTTAGAAAGAATGAAATACAATGGAAGAAATGGAAGAATGGATGAGAATTTGTGAGAAGAGGCATATACACAAGGGTTCAATATTACTTTAATATTTGAAAAAGTATTATCATTAATGACAAGATTATTTAAATATCTCATAATTGACAAGAAAACCAGTATCCTAAACTCTAGTATCTCTTGCTGGTATCTGTTGCAATATAACACAATTAGACATTTCACTGTCTTTAACAGCTGTTGCAAATAAACTTTACAATTATAAAATAATCTGGCTGGGCAAATATCCTAAGTGAACCAGAATGAAGTGGATCTTGTGTGAGAATAAGGGAAAAGACCTTCTGAGAAAATCCTGTTATATGCATACTGGAAAAGGTAAATATTTCCAGTCTGTAACTACTCTGAAGCAACTCTCACCTGTGAATCCTGCTGGAGGTAGGAAATAGAGTGGTTATGCAGGATGTACTTAAAATTAGAATAAGTGCACGAAGGTGTTTTCATTGTTACTGAAGAAATAACTAGATGGAAAAAAATGTTTCATAAAGCAAACATCCCAAACCACATTGTTCCACAGTTATACAGGGCAATAACAAATACAATCTGAAGAGGCAGAATACTAAAAAGAAAGGAAATGGTAGAGTTGGACAAAGAAAAACAGAATACTTAAAAAAGACAACAACGGTAGGCCTCCGGCTAGACAGATGAAAAAAAGGTTGTAGTATTGTCAGTTTTAAAATTAAATCACATGGTTTGAAATAAGATTTCTTCAAACAAATTGCCCAGGTCTGAGCTACAATGGAATACTCTAGACCAGTTGTATTTAAGACTGTTGTAAAGCCTGTCACAGAGAAACAATATAGGAAATCATAATAAATTACTTCAGATAAGGTTATTAATGTTGATAATCACTGTGGTCATCTCACAGAGGTGATGACAGGCACGCACAGAAACAGAACTAATTAAGGCTAGAAAGGTGCTTTGAAATCCTTGGATGAAGGAGCTGAATCAAGAGCCAAGGCAGGGGAGACACCGTGCCTTGAACACAGCAATGCTGCAGTCCTGAGAGAGGCTCTGCGACGAGAGGTGCAACGTTTTCCTGGCACCTGGTGCAGGTAATGGTAGACCAACATTTGGAAACTTGTATGCACTTGTACTAATCACATTACTGTAAAGGAAGGACACAGCTGAGACCAAAAGTGCATTACAGCAGATGGCAATCGACATAATTTAGGGGTTTGAAGAGATTATTTCTGAAGGACTGTTATTCAGGCCTGCCCTATGAAGTTTAGGAAGAGAAGACTAACAAAGAAAACTCAAAAATACACAGAGATATCTGTGAGGATCTAGTAATACCAGAGATTGTGACAGAAAGGATAATAATGAACTCAGGAATAAGCTGGCTGAAGTATTAATTATAGTAAATGTAAATAGAAGAGATCATGAGGGAACTATCAGCTCAGGATGGATTTTTGTGGAAAATGTCATTTTATGATTAAAGCTCTCTTTTAAGAAATATAGTATCCTCAAATCAGCAAGGAAAGAATGCTTTTCATGAACATGAGAATATTACATTTAATTACATCTCTGAGAAAGCCTGCATAAGGACATGGGAATTTTCCTAAACTGTTTTACCACAATTCTACAATTAAACAATGGCACGTTCAGGTCCCTGCTTTCTAAAAGTGAAGACCAATGTGAGTCAGATGTAACTTCTTAAAATACTCCTTTAGTTGATTTAGGGGCCCCTACACCAGAGGCAGCCAGAATTTGACACACAACTTTGAAGAAACAGGCTGGCAAACAAAGGATGCACAAAACAAATTTGGTGGCAGACAGAAATGAGGATCATAATCAATGGATTGCTGTTTCTCACCATCTCTTCCTCATACGTAGGAAGGATGTAGCTGTCCAATGGCTTCTCCACTGTCTTTTTTATGTTGGCAATTTTGTAATTAATTTTTTCTTATTTGGGGGATGGAGAGTTTGGAACCTCAGCACCCACCACTACTCCCCTTCACACACTTTCCATCATCCTAAACTGTGACTGAAGCAGAAACTAAGTAGACCAATATATAAAAATACTACTACAAAGGAGAAGAAATCCACTTGACTAGTCTACAGGGAATGCCCCCTAAGCATTTTGGTTTCTTAAAATACTGGAGATAGAAAGAGGGCAATGAAATCCAGCCGTTTGCAACCCTGTGATGCCAACAAGTAAAATGGTATTTTGAGTTAAATGCTCTTGCATCTGCCAATCCACTGATTTCTATTCCTGCAGAATATTGTTAAAAAAATTTAAAAATGTTGATCACCAATGAGTTGGGACTAACTTAATATCCTTTCCTACTTGTAAATATTGGAAGCTGTAATTCTTATTCAACAGACTGTATGGAGACATTATGGATTGTGTTTCTCTCACCTGACTTCAGGAAACTAAAGTTTTGTTAGGCACTGGTGAGCTAGAAGCCTTTTATGATTACTGAAGAAAACCACACCTCTCTACAGTGTGATTCATCAGGTAAAAACTAGATTTATACCTAAGGAAGAGATGATTTGTATCCTAGAATTCTACAGGTACAGACTCTAAAGCATGACTAACCCAGTGTGTGTGTGTCTAGGCTTCACAGACCTCATTATTAGGTGAGATAAGGATTCTCAAAATGCATAGGAGCAAACACTCACCCATGAAAAAACTTTATTTCAGTTGCCTTTAGATAGCAAAATCCTGAAGTTTAAACCAATTTAAACCAATACCAATTTTAGGAGCCTAATTCTAGCCACTTTTCCTGTTTATTATTACTACACTTCAGGGAATTCTAACAAAAGCATTATAGAGTAATTTTTTTACTGCTTTGATAGCTGGAACTCTGGTTTGCTACTCTGTGTGCAGTTAGCATCACTCTCTACAGCATTATTTACTTGATGCTGTGGGATGATGGAGGACTGACTTAGATGACAAAGAATATAAAAACATTCATTAAGTAAGAAAAAGCAACTAGAAATTAATGATCATAGTAATTGAATATAATAATTATTTTAACCTTTAATAAAAACATTGTAAATTAATGATGAATTTTAAACTTTTAAAATTCCAACTCCAGGGATTTATTCAAAGAATAGAAATGAAAAGAGAGGGATTTTACATTCTAAAGCCACAGAATGTAGAACTTACTGCTTCTTAAAATAAGGATAGTTTACAAATAGATACATATGTATATGTGAAAATGCATACTTTGTGTTATAATCAGACAAACAACAAGTGTACATACAAAATGCATGTAGTTTATCAAATATATTCATGTTACTGATAAATTTTGCTTCTTCATTGCTTATTTTCCTGTTGATGACACAATGTATACTACTATTGTTTCAAGTAGATATTATTTTGTATAAATGCATAAATGAAAATTTCTTTAATCACTATTACTTATATTAGTGAATACTACTCTGCCATTTGCAACAGTGAGAGCCTGGACTTTGTGTGTGTATACATATATATTTAAATAATAGTCTTACATCCACCATAACCTTCATACAACTTTTCCTTCTCCAATTATAGTTTAGATACATATATATTTTAATCTTAGAACATCCTGAACTGTTTCCTTTAACAAACAAAAAATACCATCTGTTGTGAGAATGCACATGAAAGTATACTCAGATTTTAATTATACATCTCATGGCAAAATACATTCAAGAATGGGTCTAGGGACGGACATGTAAAATATTCGAAAACCAGACTGCAATGATTTCTTCTGCATGACTTGGTTCCTGTAAATGAAAATGTGTAAGCTTGGGATTTGTAAAATCTATGACTATCATCACTTTTTTCAAGTTATAAGGAAAAATATTTGCAATACAGTGAAATTTCACATGGTAGCAAACCAGTAATTGAATTTAATTACATTTACACATCACTCAATGCTTGCACTCTGAAAAAAAATATTTTCAGGAACTGACTGTTCTAACTCAAACAAGTTCCTAAACAGGAATGACCTAAGGGCTAAGAAGATGAAAACATAATCACAGTAATATCAGGACAAATTTTAAAAGGCATATATGACAAATAAAATTAGAAGAGTGATAAATAAAAATAGAACCTCTCAACTTCTATACATGAGTGACATTTCCCTAACTAATTACAAACTGCTTTTTTATTATTGATTGTATTAAGTGTTGAGAATTAAGAAAGTAATCTGTTCGATCTTTCATTATGATCATAGTTTAGTTAAAAGACCTTTCAGTTTCCCTTACCTTCACTTCATACAGAGAACTACTTTAAGTTTCACAAGTAGTACACCTCCTAATATCTTAATTTAGAAGAGCTTTTCTTCAATGATACCAATAAATCTCCAGGATTTAATGTTCAGCTAGATTGTCTCATTTTTTACTCCATGAAAGTTGTATTTTTATTCGTTTAATGTATGTTTCCACACATTCATGTTCAACAAACCTGACATTTACAGTAACCAAAGTCAAGAAAACACAATATAATGTATACCACATAAAAATGCAGAATATAAATTTATATATAGAAACTTCTCTTAAAGATCTACATACGTTCTCGTCACATCTTGTTCAATCATTGCTCGAAGCTCTTTATCCTGGAAAAATTTATTCCAAAGACTCTGAAATAAGGAAAAATAATTGTATGAAACGAAGACTTCTACTAATACTTCAGGCTTATAAACTACATCAGCAAAGTACTGTACAAATATTAACTAATTAATCCTCAACATTCCTGGTAGATACCTACATCAATATTTTATGGGAGATAAAGAATGTTGGTGACCAGCACAACATATCTGAGAAAGTCAGTTTAGATCAGAAATAAAAACATTCAAGTTCCTGAACTTTGTTCTAGGCTCATAGCATTTGCTCACTGGATGGCTGCAGGTTTGTGAGTTACTTGTTTGGGGTCCAGGAAGAATATTTAGAACGGCAGAGTGAAGTCAAACTTATCAGAACCAGCAACTCAAGTGAAAAAAATTCAGTTGTTCACTCAAGGAAAAAAGGTCTCTATCACTGGACTGTACCATATTTCTCCTACGAATGTATGGAGTTTAACTGCGAGCTGCTGCAATATCCATAATAAGAAATTGTTTGGAAGTAAGTGTATGAAAATCATATGCCTATTATGAAAACGACATCATTCTAATCCACACTGAAGATCAAGACTGGGCATTCTATAAAATTCTGATAGGGAAAGCCAGAGCATTTAAAGCTCACTGTCAAAATAAAAAATAGTAATACTAAATATAAGAATTTGAAGTAGGTTTAGCTTCTTCTGTAGCTATGCTTATGACCATTTTCATCCTTTCTCTTGTTTCCATGCCTTGTTTACAAATACATTGTAAAAGCTAACCTGAAAGAAGTCAGAAAGTGATGTTAATTGTATGCCCCAGAAAAAGTATTGGAAACAGTATTCTTCATTTAAAGGGATGGTAACTTGATCAAAATACAGATGGAGGAAAATTTAGAGCAGTCTTCATGCAGGTTAGGTAAGTTTTCAGATAGCAGCAGCACCAATTAATGAAATACAGTACAGAGTCTGTACAATTCTTCCACAATTTCTTGCCTCCTGTAAACAATTCTTTGCCATGGTGGCTTACGGTCCACAGAAAGAAAAGAGGAAGCAAATTAATGCTATCTATGGGGACAGAAGTAAAATAATAAAAAACACGTTAATAAGTTGCTATTTTGTGTTACAACTCGGGAAAAAAACTAAACTTGAAAAATATTTGTATCTTTGATAATGTCTTACATACAGTGAGTACCTTTTTAACTCACAACTCTTTCCATGCAACTAGACCACATTTTGAAACTCCCCAGTCCCTGCTTCCACCCTGGCCCATCAGAACAGAGGAAGCAAACAGAAGCTGCATTGCAAAAAGGAAGGAAAAATCAGGACACTAAATGGGTGTAACACTAAGTCACAGCAGAGGCTCAAAGCACTTTGTTCTTCATTCCTATGCCTGATTTGGCCTGTGGCTTTGTTTTATAGATTAATCCCCTGCCACATACTCTGACATGTTAACCTTTGTCTTCTACATCCTAAAGACACCACAGGCAGAAAGCAGGTTGGGCCACTGTGTATAATCACAAACTACAGCAGAAACACTTTAAATCCTTTACATTTGACACAACTTTCTGTCCAGCTGGATGCAAGAATAGTTTGATGACGTGCACAGTCATAACAGCTGCAGAGCTCTCTCCTTCTAAATTAAATAAGGAACAGAGTACCACACTGTAAATGAAGTACGGGCTTCTGTTTGTGGACAAAACAGGAGTAATATCACCAAAGATATTTGTCTCACCAAAGCTGAGACAGTCTTTCCAGGTGTAAATCTCTAAAATGCAGACAAACAAATTATTTTCATGGCACTAAGTTATTTTAAAAAATTGATAAAAAAGAATTTTGATGGTAACAATGGTAACATAATTAATAGAAAAGATTAAAGATTTGTGCTATAAAATACTTAAAAGCTTTCCAGGTATAACAAAATGCAGTAAAAAAACCTTCCAAGGCTGAACAGTCTTCTGGAGGAGGGTACTTCAGTGTTCTGTTAACAGCACTCACTTCATATTGACTGTTCAAACATTCCTTAAACTAGAGCCATTTTATGTATAAAATGTATAAAAAACATACAGTGATAAAAAAGCGTATCAGTTAAAGAAAGGATATGTTGTGAAACTAATTGTAGTCCAGCACTGATTTTTTGTTTACCACAGCCTTCCCAGAGTTAAGCCCTGAAAAACCAAAATATAAACCTGGAAATGAGCATTTCTAGCTGTTCAGCAGAACCTGTGAAACAATTGTTAACACAAGTCAGTTTGGACATTTTTAACACAAGTCAGTTTGGACATTTAGGAGTGAGATTTTAGCACCTGCCATTTTGCCTACTTCGGCAAGAACTCACTTGTCTCAGTATGAAGAAGATGAGAATTTTAGTAGCATGTGTTGGCTCAACTTACCCCCTCGTCCTGAGAGAGTGGGTTGTTGATTATCAGATCTTGCTGTCCTGCTTTCCGAGGATTTGTAATGTGCTAGGTAAAAACAGAAAAAAAAAAATCAAATCCTCTCCTGTTATACTATAAATATTAATATCTATGTCAAAGTATGAGAACCTATTTTGTACCAACTTACAATTTCTTTGATCTTATTGTAAGACGTTCTTAAGTCTGAAGTAGTTTTAATCCATTGACTTCTATCTTGGGGTAGAACCTCCAGGAATAACTGTTAGCAAAACAAAATACATTTATTAAGTTTCATCAGTCTTACATAGCTTTTCATATAAATCCTACCAGACAGCATAAACCACCCCAGAGAGAAATAGAGAGAAAAGACCTATAAAATATTCCTGGTTTTAGTGCTTTCTAGTCCATAAATAAGTAGCTAGAAACAACAGCAGTTCTACAGTGCAAAATTAGGCATTAAAGTCAATTGAAACCACAAACTCAAGCTTTGTAAACTGTTACAGCTTCAGTAAAGTTGATGGTGACTTCCAAGGCAGAAACAAAATGGAAAGAGGTTAAAAAAAAAAATACAAAACTTGAAGCCCTTTATGTAACACTGATGACCTAATGCAACATGCTTAAAATGAACCACAAATGCAGAGCAGGAACTAAGCACTGAGGGATATATCCAATGTAAGAAAAGAAACATGCTCTAGAATTCTGCAAGACAGCTAAGAGAGTCAGTTTTGCAGGAAGTCCTTGAGAATGCCTACATCTCAGTTTTTTCATGTCTCTTTAAAATGGGTTAGAAAGAAATATCCAGTTCAAAATACTATTTAATTGCATTTGAAGCAAGAAAAAACCCCAGTATTTTCTTGCTTTTTCAATGTTTTTATTTGCACATTGAAAAGTGTTAAGAAACAGTAATACTGACAAGCAGAAGTACTGACAAACACAAAACATTCCTAAATTACTAAAAAAACATTTTAAAATTTCAGAACTGAACAACAGAGCCCTAATCCATATTGGGACATTCAAATAAACCCTGCCTTATTTCTAAAATAAAACCATTCCTTGATTTAATTAGTAGACAGTGAAAGACTTGATGCTTGTGTTAGTTCAGGGTTTTGAGTTACGGCCTCCTAATTTAGAGACTTAAAAAGAAGCAAACTGGTAAAAAAATGCAGGTGGCATATATTCATCTGGCTTGCTGAATAAAATACTTTCATTAAATTTAAATTAGTGCAATGCTACATACATTTCAAATTTCAAACTTTCACTTTCTTTCATTCATATATAAGGAGTATTTTCAATTTCTTTTTATAGGTCTCTGTGCCAAAATGACGGTTGTGAAATTCCAAGTGAGGTAATTTAAATTTATCAGTGTTAACACAGTAACTCTATTAGAAAAAAAATTTCTCTACTATCAGAGTTAGTGCACAACAGAAGACTTGATGTCATTGCAAAAAAATCTGTTTGGACTTCATCTAGCATCTCAGTATTATCTTGCTTTCTTTCTCTCGTCCTTTCCCTGCTACTTTAAAACAGGCAGTGAGAGACTCCCAAGGAGCTGTTGTGCTTCTGGAAGACCTCGCTTCCCTCTCCAACCAGTCATTACAAGAGGGATTGGTCCTCATTTTCTTATTTCACTGGGAAAACCTGCTAGCAGAAGCATCAGACTGATTTTAAAGCAGTCCCAAATTCCACAAAACCATAATTTTTTTATACAAACTTCCTTTCTATTTCCAGTGCATGACTTCCCTGCACAGATACTGAGAGAAGAGATGGCTGTGTGGCACTCAATTCTAAACATATCACCAGCACAAAGATACTCTTTCCTAGGAATCCTTTGCTATTACCTGCTATGCAGCTTTAAAGCAACTCAGTGTGGTTAGCAAATGTCCTATGAATTATAAAAATGAGTAGGAAAACATTGGGATGAAGTCTCTTGGAAAATTCATGATTCTTTGCATCAATAATCTTCCAGCGCATCAGGTAATGTGTTGATATATTGCAACCACAAACTGTAAATAAATATTTTCTCTTCTTACCTTCCAGCAAACACTACGGAACCTGCTGCTTCTCAGCTGCCCATTAATCCCCTTCAGCCGTATAGTTGCCAAGTAATTGTTGTTTACAAATAGTTCTTCCCATTCTTTACTGAAAAAGCAAAAGGAATGAACATTTAAACAAAAAAAGCCTTAGCTGATTTAAGGACTATATGACACTACACAATTTTGGATAAGCACAGGAAAGGAACTTTTAAAAAATGTATATATTTAGTTGTGTACCACTTCTAAACGCATGGCTGTTTTTTTGGACACATTTCTTCTTTGGATTTAATGAATATGTAGATCGCTATAATTATGCCAGCTACTGAAATTCATAATGTCTATGGAGGCTATTCCATTTCCTCTAAAATGTTGGTACTGCAGTTCAGTGAATAAACAAGAAAAATGAATATTAATATAAGCACATTCATGTTTCAGCTGTAGACAAAGAAGTACCTATTCCAAAAATATGCAACAGAAAAGTACACTGTTGACTGTATTAGCTCTTCACATGACGTATTTGCGTAAATGAACCTTCTTTTCTTCTTAATGTCAAGCTGGGCAGTTAAGCATCATAGAAGATGACTTTCTTTAACATTTAGTGCTATTTACTATTGAAATCACTCCTACTTCTTTCTACATGATCAGTTTTAAAATTTTAACAGGTGCTAGAAAATTTAAAAAAACATCAAAAAATTAAAAAGCCTCACTGTATAAACTGTTAAAGGCAAGCTTGAGTACCTTGCAGTACCTATGGCTGACTAGATAAACAACCTAAATATGCCTCCCAGGCATGCAGGCACCAGGGGCCTAACACCTGTGCCTCATTAATATACAAGTAAATCTGCTCTACTGGGAAACAATTGGAAATTAATTGTCCCAAACCATCTACTGAGTTTGAATAAAAGAATTAAACCTATATTTCCTGCAACTTCTACTGAAACGAATCTCAAGAACAGTGCAAGCCATCTGATAGTCTTAGTAGCCCAAGACTTGCTCACAGACTTTCTGTAACCACTCTAAAATCCAAAGGGCAATTTCAAGGTAAAGAGCTGGGTTATGTGCAAGGAAATGTGTTTCGGATTTATTTTCAATGCATGTCCTTAAGGTGAACATCTCCTGCTCCCCCTGTCACATGGGAAACTATTACTTTACCCTGGGAGACCAAATGAAACCAGGAAGAGGGAAACTACTATTATGACTCCAGGCTAAGATCTCACCACATTTACTTTGCTAAGGAGGGTCACAGAGTGGGTTATACTAAATACCAGCAAACTCTGGTTTTCCAAACTGCCCTAAATATATGCAAGATTAAGTTAGATAGTGTTCAGCCTTTTAAGGTGAGTTGGGAGAGTGAGTTTTTTAAAACTGAATTATAAGATACAGTTGCTGAGAACTGCAGAGGAATGGACTTTGCAAGCCAGGAAATGATGGTCCTGTTCCTCTGTGACAGGAGCAAGCTCATGATCCAAGCTGAGACCAAAAGTGCTGTGTTTGTGAATGCACCACCTTTAGCTAGGACCATATTCTTAAAAAAAAAAAAAAAAAAAAGTGTTTACTTCTGGGTCTTGATTATTAATTACTTTGAAAAGTGAAGGTATTCCAGATAAGAGCAAAGATGACTACAGCAGTGTTAGATTTCAGGGCTAGGGCTGCCTTTAGCTTCTCCCAGCTGCCAGCACCCCCAAGTGATCAAAAGAGCAGCAAGTCATTCCAGTGGTGTGGGGCAGCTTCCTTCACTCCTCTCACAACCCCCACTCTCCAACTCAGAAAGACTATCTGGTCATTTTTGTCTCCCTGTCTCCCACACATCCTCACCTTCTGCAGGGAGCTGCCTACGATTGTTTACCATGATTCTGTCTCCTTTAAATACAACGTATGGTATATAGCAGACACAGCTTGAGAAAAATCTGGGCCTTTCTTTCACAGTCATTTATACTTCAGTAACTACAGTATATTATGTCTATCTAAATAACCCTCCTGTTTCTATCACGTATAATATTCTTCATTTGCCATTGTAAATTTTGTAGCATCATTGGCCATTATAACTCCTGCCAAGCTGCCTCCCTAAGGTAGCTATGTTTTAAGAGTGACACATTCCCCTGTGCACACAACAGGTCAGACTCTGAAGCTATTCACATTGTTCTGCAAGTGGATGACATTCCCACAATGTCTTTGAAAATGCCACTGTGTCAGCTGAGTTAGCAAAAGGTTTCATCCAGTGCAACTGTGAAGAGAAAGAACAGAGAGGAAAGAAACTCTTCAGGTTATTTTTCTCACCAGCTGCTGGAAGTGATTGCTACACAGTAAGAAAGTAATTTCAACACTTCTGAAATTGTATTAGTGCAGATATTATGCCTTTCTTTTTTAAAAAAAAAGTGTAATGCAATTCCAAACACGTTTTGAACCAAATTACTTTTAAAACCGCCAAAAGAAATTTGGCAAGATCATATCTCCTCTGCATTCCCTGTTGGCTGCTGGGATCACAAAAAAAAAAGTTATAAGCAACTGAAAAAGAAATTACTTGGAAGCTGGAATCTGCTTCAGTTTTAGTAGAGCTGAATGATATTTAAAATCCTTTCTGAACAGCATTCACTAATTCATTTCTCAACTATTTTGAATGAAGACTAATAAATTAGGCTTTACAATTCTAGAGACTGTTTTAATAGTGGTAACACTGTATAATATCAACAAGCCATCAATTCTAAAAAGATAACATTTAAAATTATATAGCCCTACTATGTAAAATAATATCTAAGAGCCTTGTTAACCCAAGATTGCAGAAAACCCATTGGTCAACATGAAATGAGCAATGAAGACTGGAACGGAAGTCTACCATGTTCCATTTGCTTCACTGAAGTGAAGGACTTCAAGAGCTAATTGGAACCACCTAAACTGTGAATAAGCACATGCACCTACTTTTAATCAAACTAGAAAATTAAATGCATAATCCTGTGTTATACTACCTTTAGATGGTACAATTAAAGGCAAATGTCAATGTTTTCTGGTTATTTTGTAAATATTTTTCATTTCAGATTCTTACTTGAGTATCCTGTCTAATGTACTATTGAGCATGTTGTAAAGTCTTCATAATAATAATAGATGCATATAATATAAGACTTGAATGAGAAAGAAATTATTGGAGTAATATTTCTTTAAGAAACTTAATTTCACATGCGTTATCTCTGCAGTAACTGTCCAATGTAAAATATCTACTGGCATGAGTCGGGGACAGTTGCTTTACTTCAAAGCGGGAAAAGTGCTCAATATGTATGAAAGAAAAAGCAGGCAAATCAATGAAGAGATTCATTCTCCAAGATTTGTTCATAGTTCTCATAGTTCTCATCTGTTCCTTTCCATCTTTTGTAACATACACTTATGTCATAACCACAAGAGTTTAAATCTCTCTGCCAAAGAATTCTATACTGAGGTCTGCTCTAATATACACACTTTTTTTCTTACAAGGAATGAGGTTGACCTCTGAGCAAATCATATACAGTCTATTCTTCTTTCCTTTCAAAAGGATCTGATTTGTGGATGTGATTCTTGTTAAGGCAATTACAAGCATCAGTTTTTCAGATATGGAAGTCTAAAGTCTGCAACAGAAATGTTCCTCTCAGTTGACTGTTAGTAGAGAGCACAACAAGAAGGACTTTACACCAGAAAGTCTAAGTAAAATTTTACATGCACTTAAATAACATTTTTGAAAAGGTATGTGAATCTCTAAGGTCTAACATCTTAGTAAAAGTCACTGGAATCCCACTATTGCTCAGCTATAGAGGAATGAGCAACTATAAACTCTTTCAGAATGCACGACATCAATAACATAATGAGACACCTAGGAAATAACTCTGAAATTCAAATAGTTCCAAGAGCTTTATTGGGGCAACATTGAGCTGGTGCATGTTGGGGAGAGTTTCTTCCACTGATAGGCAGAAGCAGAATGCCTGCCTCTGGCTCTGCTGCTGAATTTTGATCTGCAGCATAATGGTAAAACCAATACATCAAGCATAGATATGCAGGAGAATGCAATGGTAGCCCATTAAAGCTCCTTGCAAAAGAAATACTCTGTTCAGAAGAGGAAGAAATACAGCTGAGGAAGACTGGTATAGCACAGACAGCAATCACTGCTACTCAGCTTCTGCATTTACTGATTTAGAGGATAAAGCTGGTGAAATGTATGAATGCAGATCCTGCCAAAGTCTAAAACTAGTGTAAGAAGTATTTTTGTACTATTATGTTCAAACAACACCAAAACTCTGTGGAAGACACTGAAACCCATAGAAACAAAAATGTGAACAACCACATGGAACTACCATCTATGTCGCTGAAAAAGGGCAAAAGATTCAGTTCTGGGACTACAGAGGCTCAGACCTACCAGGTAAATATTACTGACCATAACTCACTTTCAGGTGAAACTGCAGTTAAAGAAACCAGTATCTACCAGGTCATCAGATAGCATGTATCATTATTTCAACTCGTGCATTTCTGAAATATTTCATGCAAAGTTTTGAAATCCTTTTTTTTTTTTGTGTGTCCTTGCTGAAACAAGACCAACTTAATATTGACAACAACATTTAAATAACAAAGAATACTCCTCAGTCTATGGAAGAGCACTGCTATACTACTGGAAAGTATGAACATTTGCATACATATTTAAGATTTCAATCTAAATCTAAAGCTTATTCCATCCTCTAGACCAATATTAAAGGATAAAATGGATAGCCTCAGAGAGATCCAAAGAAAATTCTTGAGCAGTGCTGCTAGTACTGGCAAAATCATCTTAAAACAATGGCATGTGTGCTTCCAGGAAAGCCAATTTCACATTTTTATACTGGTTTTCATCTTCACAATGTGCTCTTTGAAATGTTGAGACCCAACTCTGCTGCTCAGGGGCACTCAATGAAGCAACAGGTTACTGAACAGGCCATCAGAAAGAAAACCAATTTTCAAATTATTGTGTCATATGTTTTGCAATATGAGATCTTTATCGATAGGAACATCAAGTATCTATATTTGAATATTTAAACAGAGGCAACAATTCCTTTCAAACATACTGCATAAATCCAAGAAACATGCATAGTTTGTATTATTTATTATGTCATAAAATCAACAGTTGAGAAAAAAGTGCCAGGAACTGCCAGGAATGTAATAAAGACAGAGTTAATTCTATGAAAACAGAGGAAAAAAAACCCAATTGAAAGGTAGTATCAAGTAATAAGGAGTAGAGTTTCTAAAAAACATTTCTGAAACACACAGATTTTTATTTGCTACCCTGAAAATCCACTTGACAGCTTTAATGTGAAGGCTTATCAGTCTGCTTGGAAAATATATGTATTTTCCTCTGTTTCTCAAAGTCCTGCCTCAGGATACGTGGCAGAGCTAACAGCCATGTAAGTGTGAATATGCATGGCTGTGTTGCTGGGAGGCTGCACATTCAAAGGGCAGATTTCTCTAAACAGTTCATGTTTCATCTACTTTTGGCTGACATACAGTTAAAAAGGTTTGTGTGAGGAAAGGTAAAATCACTTTCTTAAGGCAAACATTCCAGCAAATAAAGTTATTAGTTAGCTATGCTCTTTAAGCTACCAGCGTGTGTGTAGTACAGTTCAGGGAACTGAATTAAGGCTGCACTGGTAGCAGGATGCTCTGCCAGCACCCTTCCTAATAGCACTAGGTCTGACGCAGAACCCCAAGGTATCTTTCTGCATATTCCAAATTGTCCACTTTGCCTCGGCAGCTCTCAGCCAAAGAGCCAAGCTTGGCCTTTGGAGAGTGTATAATTTCCAACAGTTTAGCTTTTATAGAAGAATTCTTGTTACAGCCATTTCAAAGTCCAACTTTCACCAGCACATTTTCCTCTACTCATAGCTTTCTGCATACATTTACAGAATGGTGAGACAAAATGTAGATATTATGTTCGATTGTTTTATTTTTGTAGTGTAACTGAGCTTGCCAGTTGCAGGGTCAAAGCTTTCTAGTTTAAATCGCCCAGCACCTTTGAAATCCTTTCCATGTACATGTAGAACATATACTTTCTACTTCTCCTTACTATACAGAGTTCCCTTCTGCTGTTTTACCCTTCTGGTAACTCATATCCACAGCTAAGCAGAGCTCTGTGAATTTTGAGTGTTCACGTGCATGCAGCCTTGTTATAGAAACAGACATCCATTTGTTAAGAAAGAGAAAAGGTAAGAGCTTCCTGTAGGACACAACACAAATCATCCAACTAAAAAACAGATGTAATAGTGCCTCCTGATACTCAGATGGAACCTCATGTGCTTCTGTTTTTGCCCATTAGCTCTGATCTTATTGCTGGGTGTCACTGAAAACACCCTGTCTCTGTGTCCCTTCTACCTTGCACTTAGATACTCACAGACTTGGAAAAGATGCCCCAAGCCTTCTCTTTTCCAGGCTGAACAGTCCCACCTCTCCCAGTACTTCCTCCCAGAAGAGCTGCTCCAGTTCCTTCACCATCTTAGCAGCCCTTTGCTGGCCACTCTCCAGCACGCCCCTGTCTTTCTTGTCACGGGGAGCCCAGCACTGGACACAGCATTCCAGGTGTGGATTACAGGGGAAGGATTACTAACTCTGATCTGCTGGCAGCACTGCTCCTAACGCAGCCCAGGATACTATGAGCTTTCTTTGCTGCAAGGGAGCATTGGTGGCTCATGTTCAATTTGATGCCTGCCAGGACCCCCAGGTCCTTTTCGCAGGCCCCAGCTCATCACCTACTTCACCACCTTCCCTGGGGTCAGGGTGAGGCTAACTGGCCTGGTTCCCTGCATCCTCCTTATGAGCCTTCTTCAAGGGAAGAATGACATTTGCTTCCCTCCTATCCTCAGTCACATCTCCCAATTGCCATGAAAGTTTGAAGATTACTGAGAGTGGAAAAGTAAAAGAGATTCATAATGAAAACCACTTTAAACATTAGTAAGGGAAAATATGGCATTGGTTCATTATGGTGTCAGTGGTATATATGCCAATTTTCAAATACAACAGAATAAATGAAGACTGAACTAAAATTTTCACTTGCTTTCCATGGATTTTAGAAATTACCATTCTCTCTTACATGGTCTCTCTTCACGTAGTAAGTCTTTCCTTCTTGCAACCAATCCATAAAAAAGCATTCTACCTACAAAAGGTGTTAGTAACCAAAACCTTCCTTTCTGATTTGCTGTCAAAAGCATCTCAAGCTTTAAGTAAATTTCTTAAATTTGCTTTTCCCTATTACATTGCATAAAAGCAGAAAGCAAGTCTGTATTACCATTTCTATGTCTTTAGAAAGTAATATAATTTTCCCTGGAAAAGTTAAAAAAATTCACCATTTATATGTGTTGAAATGTTTGAATCTTAGGAAAGGTATACTGAATATAGGTTTTCAGTTCCTTAAGGACAATTTATTCTTCCTTGTGTTATGATATCCTTCGCCAAGTCCTTAGGACACCAGGCAAGGAATGTAGCAAGGATCAGCTATGGAAGGAAGAAGTAAATAACAGAAATTTGAAGAGGCAGAGATGGAAATTATGTAAGTCTCCTTAAAAGGGAAGAAAAGGAAAGTAATCTTAAAAGAATTCAGAGAAAATCAGAAATCTTCTAAGCTTTCAATAGGTATGAAAGTGATCTTCTTGGATTCAGAGGAAAAAAAAACTGTTGGAGGAAACCTGTGATCAGTGCAGCCACTTTCTCTTGCTGGAAAAGGGAGATTTGCAAGATGGAATTCCTAACAACATCACAAACACGGACAAAACTCGAGTACTGGCACAGACTACCACATCCAGAGAAAGATTCTTAGCACGTTATGAACATAATCTTTCAGAAGAATCACTAAATTTAAGGAGAGAGTTTACATGCTCTCAGACAAAATCACTTCATACTGAAAAGGCCTCTTTGCACATAAATGGCATCAATGGGAACAGCGTCTAGCAAATGGTTTAGGATAAGACAAAATAAACACGGATGCCAGTTTTACTGCTTCCTTGTGGAAAGAGAGAAAGGATGCAAGTGCTGTGAATTCTCCTTGCAGAGTGGAGGGGCAGTGACAACTTCACTGCATTGCCTTCTGTACCCAATTTTTCTTATTTCAAAATTATCGAAAAACCCATAGAAACAAGCTTGTTCTTTACAT
This sequence comes from Daphoenositta chrysoptera, assembly GCA_013397915.1. Taxonomy (NCBI): domain Eukaryota; kingdom Metazoa; phylum Chordata; class Aves; order Passeriformes; genus Daphoenositta; species Daphoenositta chrysoptera. The sequence goes on from VZRO01001248.1 coordinate 515,447, forward strand.
CTCTTCATTATGCGTGGACATACAGTGAACAAAGTCAGGAAAAATTAGAAAAAAGATTATGATTGCACAGGGGTGGCTTAAAATTAAAACAATAAAGTAACATCATCTGTGTATGAACAAGACTAGATAGGCTTGTGTAGATGGAAAAGGGCTGCTTCCTAACAGACTTAAGACAAAGTTTTCCATAGGGTGAAGGTATGTAAGTTGCATACCATCTTCACAGTAGGTTTAGCATGTAAGGACAGAGGCTATGTAGCCACTTCTGGCTCAGCTGCCAAGAAAGAGGTCAAAGAGGAACCAAACTGGTTTCAGCCCCACTTTTGGAAGTGGGAAGAAGCAAGGAGAAACACCTTGCACCCCTTGCCGTGTTTCTTCTGTAGGCTCAGTGTCAGCCCTGCTCTTGGCTGGCACACAAGAAACGCCTCAGCCAGCAGGACCACATTGCCTGTTTGCAGCAAGGAAGGAAACATCTGGTAAGCAGAATCTGCAAGAAGTCAGGGGGGGAACATGGAATACAAAAGTCTGTCTTATACAAGATCTTCTGCCTGCTTGAAATATGAGCAGAAGAAGGAATACACCTTGTCTACACAATGCACAACTTTCAGCAATCATCATTTGTCATGGAGTTTAAGCCACAGAGGAAAGAACTTTATCTTGACACATGGGGTAAAAATTAAACTTATATATATGTGCAGAGATGTATTAAGAAATTATCCAACACAGCAGTCATGGGTCTCTGAATCATAAAGTAAGTTAACAACAGAAGTATGAAAAGTGAGCTTTTTTAGGCTATATATTTATTAGAAGCAGTATTAATGTATGAATCCACCTTGAAAGAAAATAAGTGTCCTTGAGATGTTAGAGTCTATCAGCCAAATTGAATGTCTGCATCAATGGCTCTTCCTAAAAGTCATAATTAGGTCATTAAAATATATTTAGAAAAATAGCCTGTAAAATAAAGTTAAAAAATACTCACCTTCATTTTATTTCATAGGTCACTGTTATACCATCTAATAAGATAATTAAAAACATGCAAGCAGCTGGTACTGAGGCTAAACAGATTAATGTAATAGTCTGTAGTCATATGTGCTGGCAAGGGGTTCACCTCTTTGGCGAGGAGAAGGTCAGCTGCCCTTGGGAAGGGAGGAGAAAGACAGTATTTCTACTTTCCAGTGGCACTGCATTGCAGATACTGAAACTAAAGATCCACATCTATTTTTCTTCTCCTTTTGGTGACGTCCAGCCCCTTTGGACATCCAGAAAAGGCTTTAACCAAAGCACTAAAATAATATAGTAGAGCAGAGCTCAAATATTTTCCTTAAGTTTCTTGCATTTTAAAGCTGAAAGTTACTATATGTCTAAATCCTTGCTCAAATGTTTCTAGTAGAGAACTTCTATTTTGATGACATGGTTCTAGGAAATAATTTTCATAATCTTTTATTAGTAAAGCTCCTTCCCAAGTACACAAAGAATATTTCCATCAGAGCCTAAAGACCAACTAGAAAATTCTCTGTGACCTGACAGGACACATTCACAAACTCAAAGAGTATTTAGAAATATATGCCAGTCACATGTGCTTTTCGCTTACATTACTTACAAACTTCATGACCTAAAGGGAAATGCTCACTATCTGAACACATATAGCATTAAATCTGTGCCGTGATCAACACAAACAACAGTCACAAACTCTAAGGTGACACCTTCATGTTAAAAATAAAACCATACAAATAGTTCTGGAGCATCATAAATATATCAAAGGATAATGGTACATCATCCTTTATTAACACACACACACTTGGAGTCTTGTACTGGATAGTGTCAAATTGTCCTTTAAAACAGAAAATGTGGGAATCAAGCAACCTCTCCTGGGGTTTATTTTTTACTGTGGTAAAAAAAACATGTTTTTAAGAGCACTTTAATAACAAAACTTATTAATATTCAAGTATTTTTGGAGTCGTCTCTTCTCCTAATTAAATTTCAAAGGCCTACTACTGATAAAATAAAAAGCAACTTTTGTTTCAGCAGAAATTTTCAACAGAATTTTTCATGTATTAACCTTCTGCATGCATGACATCCACCATGATCCAAAGATGCCTTTGCCTCTTTTAGGGCAAAAATTCACTAGCTGGTCTTTTTAAAATATGATCAACTGAAATGCATTGGGTAAATAAGACTATCACTAGTTTTACCAAATTACTAACTTACTAAAACAATAATCCTGGACAGTATCCTGAAGTAGGTCAAAATCTATAATGAGTCCTTAAAGAAATAACAACCATTTAGCATTGTTACCTTTCAAAGTACTTCAAGATTCACTTTTCATCTTTCACAAGGTATTAGATTCTCATTTTTACTTAATATGCAGTCCAGAACTATAACTATCAAAACAATATTCAACCATCAAATTTACAGCCATTCTCATTATAGGATAGGAATTTCTTGCCACTACACAACGAATATACATTTCACACCTCAAACAGTACTACTAAATAACAGTGATAGCTTGCCAACTATGAAAAGTCAGAGGTTACTTTTATATATGTGTATTCATACACACCTCCCCAATACACATACACACATATATATCTTTTTTACTATCTTGCCTGTAATTATATCAATAATACTTTGGCAATGATATACGGGACCCCTCTGAAAAGACTAATTAACTTCAGTTTTCTAAGTTGGCCTGCAATCCTCTCTGACAGAATACGACTATTATTCAGTGGAACTTGTAGCCAATGTCATATTTATTATATGCACTTTGCACTAAGGAATATAGAGATACAAAAGACCAGCTTTAATCTCCATTTAATCTGTGGAGCATTAAAGAGTCACTAAGGTTTACGCTGATTTAGGTAAAAGGTACCATGCTTTTAAAAGGTACCATCCTCCCACTTATTTGTAGCTGTCCGTGCTAGCTACTCTCCATGCATTGGCACTGATACCATGGGAAGCTTTGGCAGGAGGGTACTGTGAGTGAAGTCACCAGAAAGCTCTCCCTATGAAGAATGAACAGGTTGTGCTGGGTTAGCTCCCTGGACCAGCTCCCTGAGAGATGAGTGCTACTGCCTGAGTGGAGCAGGGCTGAGAAGGAGGGCTCAACCCCAGCTCCACAGCTTACACTCTCGTGGAACCAGAGCCCAGTTAAAGCTGGCTGCTCCTTCTTCAAGTGTTATCACTTGGCAGGTGCAACACCTGGTGCTCTTGAGCTGAGGACTTTCAGGAGTAAGTGTCCTGGCCTTAACGGCAGAGAGCTCTCAATTTTCTTTTGCTGATCTGGTTAAATTCTGTCTTGCCTATTTTTGAGAGATTGCCTAGTGGTCTCTGTATCTACATATGCTTCTCACCTAAAAAACATGAAGATTATCCTGGGTGGTATTTTTTGGCCCTTCTTTTAACTTAGTATGGTGCATACAGAAAACATGAATATGACAAGCAAGAGAGTCATGCAGAATCCTAAAACGGATCTTCTAATATACTTTATCAAAGTGAATATGCTAACTAGCCTACGAGAGTTTTATATCATCACAAAGTAGGTTTCATTAGAGCAGACTTACTAGGATACAGAAAATTGGAAGGATACCTAAATCAACCCTCCCCAGTCCCACTGTGTCCCTGCAGGCACACCCTTTTTTCCAACCTTGCTCTTAGTCCAGAAGCTTCCTCTGGGTGTTTGAATCGCAGCAAACTCTTTGCTGTTCCCTCTAGGTCCTTACAAAAAGTCTTTCTTTTCAACATACTCAAGACCAGGCTGTTTGCTCCGTGCTCTCCTTGGCAATCTCTCTGTCTCCAGCCTGCAACAGGCTCTCCAGCACGGTGTCCCTCCCTGCCACCCCATGCCCGAGGCTCCCCGTGACCAGCACAGCTCACTGCCTGCACCACATTCCCCACCCAGCCGCCTGCAACCAGGACAAGGAGACCAGGCAGGTTCCTCCTGCCTGCCTGCACCTCTTTGAGGTACAGATTCCAGCAGAGTACAAACCAAAACCCAAAAAAAAATGCCAACCAACACAGTTCGCTGAATTCCAAAAGAATCATGTGCTAAGCTTGTTTTGTTTTACCATACTCAAATATGAAAATCAGATGGAATCCTTCTGGTCAGCACAAATCATACCACTAATTTACTAGTCACAAGGACAAAGATTTTTCGTAGCAAAGGCAGTATTTTGCAGGGTGAAAGATGAAAGTATACACCTGCTGATTAACTTCTATGCTTTCAAGCACAAGACACCCTCTGGTATGTACCCAAGCAAGATTCAAGCTCAATGACATTGCTGAAAAAAGTTTCTTTAACTGCTGTTTACTGCCAACAAAATTAAAATATATTTTACTGTAAAATAATCCTAATCCTGGCTTTGGTTTTTGACACGAAATAATGAGGAAATAGAGTTCCATGTGGTCCAATATCACGTTACTCCGGAGAAGATCAGAAAGGTTTTCACTAGTGAGTTGAATATTTCAACACTTAGCTTAGTTGCTGTGAGTTTACTTTATTGCATACTCTGGAGGAAAAAAACCCACAGAAAACAACCTTAAAAATGTTTAGACTTACAAATATCTTGTACTTTCATTAGTTAAGCATTTTGAACAACTTTCTAAAAAAAAAAGAGTAATCCAGAGAACAAATTTCCAGAAAATTTCTTAATTAAATCCTTCCTGTTCTTTAGTTCACCGACTTTCAGTTTAGATTGCACAATCCTCCTAAAGTATAGGACCCGTTCTTTTACTTTAAACAGATTTTGCTTCTTATTATAATCCACTTCCTAAAAATTAGAAAATAAATGAAAAAAAATTACCAACCTGTAAGAAATAAAAGTTCCATCAGAATCTGAGGTGTGGGGTGTGCTTCCATTTTCATTTGATCCTCCTAATACAAAAATAAGAGAAAACACCTTTGTTGTAAGACAAACTCTGATAAAAACACAAGATCGATGACAACAGCAACTGATTTTACCATATATGATAACTTTAGTTACAGCAAAACTCATCTAAAACTTATATAGACAAATCTCAATTTTACCTCTTCAAATTCTTACAGGTATCTTAACTAACCTCCATGTTCAAACTGGAGTCTGAATATTTTGAAAGTCTGATACTTAATTTCACTTAAAGTTTTGATTGAGGCCCTTCTCAAATTACTAAACACAATTTAACTAGTATAATGCTGCAGAAGTAAACAATCTAAGTAGATGAGCTTAATTTTACCAACATTAAGTCAAAAAATGTGAAAGTTCATCTGTTTTGTAAAAAATTCTGAGTTGACTTTGTGATACCAGGTTTTTTTTTGTCATAGCATTAAGTTCAAAACTTCTCTGAAAGTACCTATTAAGATGTCTGCCAAACATCTTATTTTACATCCTGTGGGCTGGTGATACATAGAACAGTGATGTTACCAGAAATCAAGGATTACAAGGAAATTTTTCTCTCTATAACTAATTCTACTGAAAGCTTGCTAAAAGCCAGAAGTCATGTATTTTTCAAAGCAAATTTATTCTTGTCCTGTTTCATACTGTTTATTCTTGCCCTGTCATTTAGCTTGATAATTCTTCTATGTCCCTCTGTGCCTCCTTAGTTAATTTATAGGTAGCACTGCACAGCTCTGTTCTCTGTTCTGCTGACTGAAACCAAGTTCTTGCAGTCTTTTATCTAAATAATGCTTTGTATTCCTTATGTTCTTTAACTCAGTCCTTCTTACACAAGGGAAAGAAGGGACAGGAGCTGTAGACAGCATACTAAAAGTTTAGACAGTTGATAATTTGGACAGTGGTTTTCTTCTCTATCAAACAAATCTTGCTTGACACAGTCAACAGTGGTGCCACAGCACCTTGCAGTTTCACAGCCATCCTTAACCAACATGCCTACACACTCACTCTCAATTTTTTATTCACAAAAAGAAGTCTGCAGTTTACACTAAAAATTCTTGCTAGTGCAATACTGAAGTTCACACAATGTCATGCTGTTTGTTGTCCTCTTTTCTTCAGAAACAACCAGTCCTACCTGAACATCTATTTGTGCTTGCACTAGATATTACCTTCTAATAATTTTACTAAGTAAGAGTCTATCAGCTCTTGTTCTGTGGTAAGACAATAAACAAAAATACTGGATAAGACTGGTTCAACCCCAAGCTTCACTAGAAATAATTCATTAAAATCTAAATTTCTCTATTTATCCTAAAATTACTATACTTCATTAATCCCCATCCTTTTTATTTCACAACATGTCCTGTGGCACTACATCAGATGGTTTACTGAGGTCCAGATAGATTTAATATATTTCCTGAACGTATATTTTGAAAAGCAAGCAGGTTATCTGGCCACAATCTCCCATGTAACAAAGAAAACCCTTCAGTAAAAATTATGCCATTTGCTTTACTTTTCTCTCCTCTTTCTTAAAAACTCTTCTAACGCCCTGCACAGATAATGGTCAGCCCATGCAGGTGCTTTGCTATCAATTTTCTTTCCCCTGTTAATCTAACTAGAGGTACTATATTTCCACTCATCAGCCATGAACTAAAGTAGTAAAAAATTCTTCCATGCAGCAGCATTTGTCAGTATTCCTGAAAGACGTTTATTCTGCAAATCAGATGCTTTAATCTTAATAAGCTCTGCTAATTTACAAGTCTACGCAACACTACCATCTATTTTATTGATTTATTTTCAGGCCTTTGCCTGAAATTCTATTTTTAGTGAAAATTAAATATTTTCCTTTTCAGACTATACCTGGATTATATTTAGTATCATTTGTCCATTCACACTGCAGAATGGTTCTAGTTTTCTTCCCTAGAAAGATTCTTTACATAGTCAAGTCATATTTTCTTGTTTATTTAAATTCTCATCTTATGATCTAATTCAACCTAATTTTTGCTGATTGTCGCTATAATCCCATACTTTCTGATATCCAGGATGTGGCCTTCTTTGCAGATCAAGTTGTTTTTCTGCTTCTTTGAGGATCTTTGCTTATTCCAGACATTCCTTTAAAAAATACTCAATCATTCACTTCGTCATAGAACTTCCAAGTGCTTCTCATCTGATTTGGAATGCAGCATTTTTTATTAACTTTTGCACCTTTGTCTAAAATAAATCCCAAACCTCTACTACATCTTAGTCTAAAATCACTCAGTCCAGTTGATTTCACTAATTAGCTCTCTCAATTTATTTTGAAAATGGAAATCCTACTTAATCAATCTGCTTTTTGTTTACTAAATTTAACTAAATTAACAACACCAGATATTTCATCCAGGAGCCGACCCTCCCGTTATTAATAACCATCTGTTCATTTTTTTTTCTCATATCTTGTAAAATAGTCTCCCATATTGGGACAATTTTCAGTAATACGCTTTTTCATATATTACCCATCTCCACATCTGATCCTGAGCATTCAGAGAAATGACTGAACTATGTTCAGTCTCTGTTAAAGCCATATGGCCAGGTGCAGTGATACTGGGCAACTGCTACAGGGCCACAGCACATCAAAATGGGTCCTGAAGGCACTACTGCACTTTATTTGTACTTAAACAACTCCTAAGCATTCAACTACCAGACTAGCAAGACTGAAAAACAAAACTCATTCACATTGCTAAGCTGATATACTGAAAAAACATGTCATTTCAATAAAAGCAACATAAACGTCCTCCTTTCTGAAGAAAGAACTTAAAGACTATCTCAAAAAATGCATGGACTTTATAATCTTTCAACAAAACCATTTGCCCTGCTTGAAGAATGAACAGAACTCTGCAAATAAAATAAGGATAATAGTTTTTCTTTCACCAGGATCCCCACAGCTGGTGTGATCCTGTGTCTGCTACATCCACTAAGCTGTTCTTCACAAACTACTCTAAGTGTAGCTTTGCTTTATTCTGAAGACAATAATTTCCTTTATTTAAATGATCACCAGAATACTTTAGCATTTTTAATTGGACACCCACCGTTAATAAATCTCATAATCACACAAGTTACTGTTTGGACACTTTTTTGTGAGCTGCTTTTGCTGCTTCATCACATCATTAGAAGCAGCTAACAAAATTGGATAGGGCTAGGTGTATTCAGCTCTCAAACCCAGGATTTAGTGGAACAGACTCTTCTGTGATTGCTCCCTTGCTCTATCCCCTTTAAGACGGCTACATCTGTTATGACACCTTGAAAGATGATTAAGATGTCTTTCATTGAAAGTGATAAAAGTCATAAAGCAAAGAGCAAAGTATTCATTTTCTTAACAGAAGACTCCCTAAATTTTACCTAGTTTTATCCAAAAGGCTTTTTAGCAAATCCTATTAAGTTTCCATAGTTAGTGATATAGAGGACAAATGAGACTGCTGCTTCACTAACTAATGACATTAAGCTGTGGGAATCCATGCCCTGGATCACCTCTCCTCAGGAAAGTTCCAGTTACTCCTCCTGAAAGATATGGTGAACTCTCAGTAGCACAGATATATTACTTCTATCTTCTTCACTGATAATGACCCAAATTTCTGGTAAAATTGGGATGTATACTGAACAGTTATGAATATAAGATCCATGATGCTAGTAACAAAAACTGGGGTCCCCTTTAAAAATTTGATTCAGTATTATCCTAATCTTTAGTTTCCTTCTGAAACTCAGTTATAGGAAGAAGGGTTTTGCTTAAGAAACAGAGGATACTCTACTAACCCTGCCACGCACCTTGTGAAGAGCTTTCCTAACTTCAAATACACAAGCTAGGAGAAAAAAGGTAAAATAAATCCTGTCACACTTTCAGAGAAAAGAGAAGGGAAACGAGCATTACTGTAACAACCATCTGTATCAAAGTAAGTATGGCTTTCAGCACTAGAGCAGTTACTGGTTTTAATACAATAATAAAATAAGGCTGTATCCTTCCAAAGGGACTGAAAATTACCTGGATTGCTGCTTCTTTAACTGTAGCAACTCCCTTTCCTGGGAATGAAAACTTTTCCCCGAAATTGACCCATTTCAGCAAAGTCTGTTCTTGTGCACAGAGACCAAGGGCTAAGGGGAGCTGGGACTTGGGGAGCTGGGACCTGACACTACTGGACACAGGTGGAGGCTGTTTCAAGAGAAGTTGTGTAACTCAAAATCGACACTTTTACTAACTAATCAAAAAAGAACATTTCAAATGCTGTCTTCTTTAGACTTCCGAGATGCACAGAGAAGGATTTGCAATCTGTACACTTGCTAGGGTACTAGATTTCACCCAGAACACATGGACTTGTCACTTGCAGTAACCGTTTTCCTGTCAAGAACATATTTAAGATTATAGGCAGAGCATAAAATGGGTGAACCCAGAATAAGGGAGATGCTAAATACACTTCCTGAAGGTTATCTGAAAACTATGGGCAGAAATTGTAACAAGGAGAAGCCCAATTGAAACTTGCACAATATTTTTGTATTTTTATTTTTTAACAGCCTATTACACTGATAGAATCACAGACCTATTTAGGTTGAAAAAGACTTGTAAGATTATCGAGCCCTAACACTAACCCAGCACTGCCAAGTCCCGCATTAAACCATGTCCCCAGGTGACACATCTTTAAAAAACACAGATGTCTTTTAAATACCTCCAGGGATAGTGACTCAGCCGAGAGGGTATTTTCTCACAGAAGAGCTTTTTCAAGGTGCAGTGCACAGTTTCCACTTCAGGTAATAAGAAGAAACTGGACAGCATTTCAAAGCCCCAATTCACAGGTGGGAAGACATTCTGGGTACGCTCCAGGCACAATGAACACTGAGCTTAAGCATGTACTCAGCCAGAGTAAAAAAGCATGTGAAGACTGATGTAGGGATCAGACATTTCTCCCTCATCTCTTTCATTACGTCTTGAAAACATTTATTTCCCGTGAGATGTAAAAATTCAGCCCTGGACTTCTTAGGAAGAAGGGGTGGGATACTGTTATAACCAGCTGCAAGTCAACAAAGACAAGAAGCTTGAGAGACATGGCCGTGCCGGATGGCTGCACTCCTAACTTAAAAAATAATCAAACTCGATTTTTTTTTCTTTTGAAAATATACTTTGATATTGAGGAATTGTCTTTAAATACATACATATTTCTGCATGCACTTATTTACGCACATATGCATGTCTCTATGTGGGCAGACGTGTATTTATGTAGTGCAAACCAATTTACCAATCACACGTCAGCTATGAAAGGGTTATATGGCTGGCAGTTTAGGAATTTGGGATAAAAGTGATCCTACTTAGGTAACCAAACTGTGAAATTTCCCTGCTTACAAGTGTGATAATGGAGACAGATCCTTCTGCTGACCTGCTTGCACTCTGCCTAATGTTTTTCTTTGTATTCTAATCAAAGGTTAAAATGTTGTTATAACACAAAAATTATTTAACAGTTGTGAATATTTAAGTTGATATAAACACTCGATCATTAATGCAATGTTTTATGATTAGAGACAAGTCAAATTTTAACACAAATCTATGCTTTCAGTCTAAGGTTGTCAATTCTTATAACATGACTTCAAAATTCCATGCTGTATTAATTTTCAGCATATTTAAAGCTTAATAATTTAATGATTTATCCAATTTTAATTTATACTTTCAAAACCACTTTGAACAATCTGAGGTGCCACTGGAGATCACAACAGTGGTCCTGGTTAAGTCAAATAATAATTATAGTGCTTTCACTTTAAAGATGAGATTATTTTTAATTATTGAGTGAAGTACTTGAGGTACCATACTTATATAATTACGCTACTCATTAAATGGTTATTGAAAGCTGAAATGTAATTTTAATGACAGCTACCTATTTTTCTTTGCACACTTTATAGATGACAGATCAGTCAGGAATTCTAGTTTGCTCAAAAAATCCTTGCAGCTGCACTGGCTCTTTCAGGTGTAAAACAATTAGGCTGTTTTTTTAAAAAACTTTAAACATTTTTTTTTCAAATTATATTGATATAATATACAGAAACTAGTAAAAACAGAACAATAAAGCATGGATATTTTTTCTTCTTCACAATAATATCAAAATGCTGGCCCTAAACTATATACATTCCAAACAATATCCTCCCCCCCCCAAATAGTGACAATACAAATATGGAAGAATAATTTTAGTCAAAATGTGTTCCTCATATAATACAAACAATGAAAAAAAATTGCTTAACAGATTGCAGACCTTTATTGTGAGTATAAAGGGGTAATCAACATACAATAAGCATTTTACTATGCATTAAAACTATATATAATACCACGAGATTCCTTTGCTTTTTCTAACACCAAGGTTCACAACTCTTCAAACATAAAATTCCTTTGTACTATTTACTCCACAGATAGATATTCATTGGACTGATCTGGATAAAATTTATTCTAACACGTAGGCATCTCTCACAACTGACACTACAGAGATGTGGTCTCAGAAATGAGCACCTAAACACTTATGCTCTGTATCTTAAGCCTTTATAGGCAATGTTTGAAATTCAGGGTAGTTCTCCGTTGTTTCAAAGACCGGTATCTTGTCCAAATTAGGCTTTCCTTTTTCACAACGGAAACCAAACAGAGGAGTAAATTTGTTTCATTAACAATATTAAAGCAAAGATTTCTGAGTTCGCTGTATGGGGAAAAGGCAATAAAGTTTTGAAGAGGGAAAAACTGCTTTGTTCCTTCAATCCCCTAGTTGAAATTAATTATAGCAAATGTTTATGAAAACATCTGTTCCATACAGTTATAAATTCTTAATTTTAGCATGGGCGATTCCAAGCTCCTCTATTATTTTGAAAGAGAACAGTCTGACAACTGAAAGGTTTACAAAAGAGCAGACAATTTCTATTTCTACAGCACCAAATATGCAGTTTGGAAAGTCTTCAGGATCTCTGCGGCAAAGGAAAAATAAAATAAAATACAAAAAGCCTAAGACGACCGAAGCTTTCTGACTTCGGTCCGCTGATAGCCCAAAATGGCAGTGGGAGGAGGGAAAAAAAAAAAAAAAGAAAGAAAAGAATAGGAGAAGTAATCCCGAAAACATACGGCAAACAGAGATTTTACTGCAGAAAGTAGCTCTCTGAGAAGTGAAACGCCGCGGAGCCGCGGCTCGCCGCGCCAGGGGTGCGGGCGGGGGAGCGGGCGCTGCCGCGCGGGGCCGACAGAGGGCGCTGCAGAGTTTGGGACGCGGCGGCC